>JAGFPH010001688.1:200025-244960 GCA_018207615.1 Philaenus spumarius
CTCCCCCTCTCTCTCTCCTCTCTCCCCCTCTCTCCAGGCGCCGTCCAGGACTTCCGTTTGGAGAGGCGACAGGGGGATTTT
The DNA here is from genome assembly GCA_018207615.1 of Philaenus spumarius. Taxonomy (NCBI): domain Eukaryota; kingdom Metazoa; phylum Arthropoda; class Insecta; order Hemiptera; family Aphrophoridae; genus Philaenus; species Philaenus spumarius. The sequence goes on from JAGFPH010001688.1 coordinate 200,107, forward strand.
TGTTTTTTGTAGCATCCAATTAAGTTTTTGGGCTTTATATTCGAAAGAAAATATTATACTATAAATTGATATTTTTCAGAAAAAAAATGCTACCGGGGGTTCACGCGCTAGAGCTAGTGACACCTAAAAAAGTACAGCGCCGCCTAACTGGCTTAAGTCGCAGATCTGTCAGAATGACGTGGGCTGGATTAATGCAGTTTACCCATATAAATATTGGAATTTGCCGTTTCATTCGATACAAATTAATATCGACTTAAGTTATTTCATATTTACAATATGTTAAAAAAGATCATATAACTACTAAACTAACCGCTTTCCCAGACTCAGGATGGCAATAACCGTTAGATTCCCTCCTAGACTGATGGTCGCCGTCAATGAGAAAAGCAACACTAAAGCCACTTGGAAGGGTTGTTCCACTACTTCCAGGCTGGGGTAGTCCACATCCACAGTGCTGTTCGTCCAATCAAAGGTCTGGTTAGTTTCCATTCAGGATACCGTGTCATGTCAGTCATAGTTGGAGGCAGTCATCATTCTGAGAAAAAAAATTATATTAAAGACAATTTACATATGTACCCAAAAAAGCAGTGTTAATTTGTTTTCTATAACTGTGTGTGGGTATTTGTTGTCAAGAAATGTAGGCCTAAAATAGTTGCATTGAGTGAAGCCTCTTCCTCGGTTTTCATGCAAATTTTGTAAATCCTTCTTCTCCGAAACTACTCGGCCGATTTTGATAAAATTTAGCAGGCCTAATTTACTTGGTTTTTTCAATTTTAAGTTAAAGTATCTTTTTCTACAAAGGTTATTCTGTTATTATTATACAAGTTTTTCCAAAATGTCTGCATGTGCCATGCACTGCATGCGATGCTGATCCCTTAGTTGATAGCCCAGCTCGCCTTTGGTATTTCCCCTACTACCATTACACCGTTTGACCAATCACAATCATGTACGTCTTAAAAATCGCAAGAAAAACTGTGCACGCAGTAAAGCGAACACGAAAAATAGTTTTACAAATTTTGCTATCGACGTTGTTCCAATTTAGGTGATTGTGACATTTTAGTTGGTTTATCTTACGTAGCTCTATCTAGTAAAAACTCTCGCTAGACTATTATAAAAACCAACTTTTCCTACAGTTACCTGACAAAGCGGGTCTTCTTGCACTGATTATAGTACGCAAAGTAGCTGATTCCTGCATTTACTTACTTTCCCGCACTCATTTCACTTTCCCGCACTCATTTCACTTTCCCGCACTCATTTTACTTTCCCGCACTCCAGAATTTCAACCAAACAACACAAAATAGTGTGCATGTATAAGGCACGTAATACGTTTCTCTTGAAAACAAGTTGGCAACACTACTAACTCGATCAGCTGTGTGACTAAATCGATCAAATGGTGCATTGTTGTCATTCAACGCTTTGGACTTATAATTTAACCTATATCCTGTTGTTGAGTATTTGATAGATAAGAGTGTTTGTTTATAGGCCTAAGTAAAATGTTTGCAAATAATGAACAGAGTGAAAGTGATTATGATTATAATAATACACCAGAAGAGATAGCGGAAACAGCAAAACAGGTATCATTAAACCTGTTACCTGACAAAATGCATAATAAAAGTTCACCTTTATATACAATTACCTGTTATTTATATGGTTTATAGTAACTGTAGGAAAAATATAATGTGTTACACGGGCGCAAAGTGTCTTTGCTGCACTCGAGAAACTTTCCGCACTCGCCTGCGGCTCGTGCGTAAAGATTTCTCTCAAGTGCAGCAAAGTGTCAATTTGCGCACTAGTTACACAAATAACTATTTAAGTTTTGTACACTGCGAAAAATAAATGATAGTTCATCAATAATCGGGAGACGTAAAGAATTACAGAGACTTTTAAGTATTGCAATGAGTCTTATAAAAAAACTTGTAAGAAAAAAAACAATAGGTAATATAAAAATACAGTAATTGTTTTAAAAGTTTCAAAATTATAAACGATTATAAAAAAAGCTAAAAGGGACAAAATAATCTCTACGCACACGTTGTTACCTCTAAAAGTAAATTTTATCTTCATATCGATTATACAAAAAACTAAAAATTATATTTCAAAAGACTATATTTTATTATAGTTTGATCCCATGAGACTTCGCCTTTTTAAGCTCCAGGCATCCCTAGTAATTACTAAAAATTGTATGAGAGAATTGTAAAGTACAGATCTTGGGGGACACACTTGTCAACATAATGAACGTACACGATCGCGAATCTTTTCACTCGTCACCTATATTTAACCGCTACAACAACAAGCCTTGACAAACCATTACACAACTTATTGAACTATAGTAACTAGTGATCGTCCAGTGGTCGAAATTCTACCGTAATTCATTAAACTTTTTAGTTTGAGCGTTATTACGGTTCTATTGTTAAAGACTATACCTCTATAATCACAGATTTCGCCAAGGCTAAGCAGTTATTTTGCCTATCTTTTTCAAACAAATTATATAACATTTAAATAAAAAAGCAAATTCAAAAAATGAAGACTGAAATAAAGAATACATTTGTTTTGTATATATTTTAATGAAATAAAAAACCAGGCGATTAAAAAAAAATTGTCCATTGAACTTGTACAAATTTTGATAATTTAACAATGATTCAAAACGTCTCTGTAAACGATGTTTTTTGTAACAAATCTTTCATCGTTTGCTAAAAATATCCTTGACTGTTATATTCGGAAATATAAAATCTCAAACCTTCAAATGATTGAACTCTACGTACAATTGTCCATATGTAAAAACTGGCCGATTCAATGAAACTCCATTTTTCGATTGTTTGTCCTTGGGTCTTATTTATTGTTATCGCAAATGCAGGTATTATTTGTAAATTGAGTTCTTTGAAAGTTAAGTTTTAAAATATTCAAGATTATGTATAATTCAAATAGTTGTTGTGGAGTATGTTAAATTTATACGTGGAACTAAAATTATATTATTGCGTGCGGCTCCAGTTAAAACTTCGAAATCAATTAGCCTACATTACGATGCCTTAATTTGATGCTCATTCTTGTTCTATTGACTAATGTTTCCTTTGTATTTAAGTTTCTGATCGGCAAAACGATGCAATTAACTTTGTATACTAACTCATGAGGATGTAAACCAATAATATTCAAAAAATTCAAAAACTCTACCGGATAGTTATTGATGGCATTTTCATCATCACAAACTATTTTATCATAGCTATGTTAATATATTGTTGTCTGTTCACCAGGAATTTTATAAGTACATCAGTATTAATCAAAGTACAATCATCATTTTTAGGTGCTGAAATAATAGAGTTAAATATATTATCTGAGAGTATGTTTTCGGAAATATTTCCATACACTTTATTAATAATAATATTATTATTATAAATTATAAATTATTCTAATATAAAAATTATTATATAATTAATAATAATAATAATATTATTATTATTATTATTATCATTATTATATTATTATGCTTATCTCCTATTAATTAATTGTTAAGGTATATAATATATACAAAAAGATCATTGAACAGGCAGTCACAAATATAATGTTTGTACATATATTATAGGTCTATGATATTGTATATTAATTCAGATGACTGCTACACAATTTTATTTTTACAATATATTTGGAAAATAATGTCTATATAGCCTAAACAAACAGCGAGGGAAACTTCTTTATAAAATGATTACATTAACGCAAGCCTTAATTGGTTTTGTGTGTTTAATAATATTTTGTAAACCTAACCTAAAAAAATATATTGGTTGTAAATTTCTTACTATGGCCTGTATTACACTGTAAAATATTTTATAACATATGTTTTATAAAAGTTATTTGACAAAGATCTCTAATAGTGTAATGGGCCATCTTTTATAATATACTAGCTAAATACCCGTGCTTAGCTACAGGGAATTTTGTTTTTTGCATCACCATGATTCATAATTTATTTTCATATTTTTCTCTCGTTTTCTTTCGTCTATTATTCACGAAAGTTAATTATAACATGTATTTTCAATTAGTTTGGATTTATTGTTCACTGGCTGCCCGTCAATCTTCCTCGTCACGGTATGTCTGCTAAATAAATTAAATCAATAAAAAAATAAAAAATTCAGAGTGAAGCGTATCTTATTTTTCAACCGCTAAATCTACAGACTGGTAAATCACAGTCTTAGCTGGATATTTGCAGAAAACCCAGATACGTCTTTAATATGCGAATGCATAGATCGGGATATTTTTTATCAGATTACGTCTACAATATTTTCTTAAAATTACAAAGTGAACATTTTCAGCTCTCTACTGGGTTTAAGGAAAGAATACCAATTATTAATATCTATTGTTTTTATGGGTTGTTATTACATTTTCAACCATTAGCAGCACGAAACAAAATTTAAAACTGGTTTATTTTTATATGTATCTTGTAAGAAATAAATGTACAAAATTCCACCTCTCTAGTTTTAATCAAAGTATAAACAAAAATATTTTTGTTTTTAAGGGTTGTTATCACACTTTTAACCCCTAGCAGCACGTAACAAAATATAAAACTCATTTACTTTTTATATGAGTTTTGTAAGAAATAAATGTACAAAATGTCAGCTGGAAAGTAAACAAACAACATTTATTGTTTTAGGGGATGTTTCAACCCTTAAAGGCCAAATATTTTAAAATCCTTCAAATTTTTCAAAATATTTTAAATACGCCTTTAGCGCCTATGAGCAATATGTGTACCAAATATTTCACGTTCCTTGACGTATTAAATTAAAATTTATAGTTATAGTCGTTGTTACTAAATTTTCACCCCATAACAGAACATGATAAAATGTAAAACTGGTTTAATTTTGTTTATGTATCTTTTAAGAAATAAATGTACAAAATTTTAGCTTTAAGGAAAGTAAAACAAACAATGTTTATTGTTTTATGTTTTATGGGTTGTTTTAACACCTTTAAAGTCCGAATATTTCAAAATCCTATCTTAGTGCGCCTCTAGCGCGTATGACAAATATGTGTACCAAATTTCACGTTCCTAGGCGGTATGGTTTTTGAGATATATAACAAACAATATTTATTGTTTATGGGTTGTTTCAACTCTTACAGGCCAAATATTTCAAAATCCTTTCTTAGTGCGTCTCTAGCCCCTATGAAAAATATGTGTACCATATTTCACGTTCCGATGAGGTAGGGTTTTTGTGATAGATAACAAACAATATTTATTGTTTTTGGGGTTATTTCAACCCTTACAGGAAAAATATTTTAAAATCCTTTCTTAGTGCGCCTCTAGTGCCTATGACCAATGTGTGTACCAAAGTTCAAGTTCCTAGGTAGTATGGTTTTTGAGATACTGTGATCAGTCAGTCAGTGAGCGAGTGAGTGGGTTTTTTATTTTATATGATAGAGATTTCTTTTATAACATTTAACAGGTTGGCATTACCTTTTATAAAAGTTGATGAGGTACTGAATTTGAGGTTATTGAGCTAAATAACGAAAAACTACAAAGTTCACTTGGACTGCAAATACAACAAAACGGTTAATTTCTGAATATGAACTACATAAAAATTTGTACAACCCAAAACATGCAGAATATAAAAATAGATTTACAAAGGTTGAACAGCACTGTGGCGTCAAATTCAATATTTCTATGAAAATAGAAACAAAAGACAAGAACTTTATCAAAACATTGCAGATTCTACAAACATCGTGAAAGCTGGTTGTACAGTTCAAGACATAAAAAAGAACATTAATGGACTTAGAAGCCAATTTTTGACTTTCAAAAGAAGTGATAATAACGTGATAGCACTCAGTGTAGTTGCAAAAGTATAGAATTCTTCATCATCCATTTTAATTTGGTCTCTAAACAAATTTAAAAAAAGCCAAAATAAACAATTCTGTAGTTATGTTCAACAATGAAAAGCACCTTCTTTGACATAGATCTTTAACGTAGTGTAATACAAGTCCAAAATGTTTTATAAAAGAATCACTCTTCAAATCTTTTATAATAGATAGACACCATCGTTTATAAAACATATTTTATAAAATATTTTACAGTGTAATAAGGGCCTATGATAGTGAATATCAAAAAAACAGCTGTTAGTTCAGACTAGGCCAATATTACAAATTATTGTGTAACTAAGCTGGCCATCTGAATCAACTGTTTATCTGTCATTTTATTCAATTGGTTGCTATGGTAATGAATGTAAATACATTCAAGAAACATGTGTTAGTTCATCACTCTAGGCTTCACCTAAAATTATTTTATGTGTTTAATTTTAATTTTATGTATTTCTGATGCATTATTATAATATAAAAATATTAGCTTTCTGCACTTCTCCTTCATTTAAACTTTAAGGGTCTTCTATACCTTGCGTAAAACAGTAAAAATATGCACTTCGTACTATCGTGTTTCGGACGCCGTTTTTCAACCTAAAAAGTTGGGAAACACCTTAAATTGTTCTTAAAGGCTTTGTGCTTTTGTCTTATATCTCATAATTGAAAGAAATCGACGGCAACTCATTTTAATCAAAAGTTTAACTGAGTAAAAAACGATTACTTTTAAAGCATTTTTTGGGAGTTTTAAGCAATAATTTCCATATTCTATATATCTCTAATAATTTTAGTCGTGTAGTCATATCTCAACTAACTGCCGCTGATTTGCGGACTCCTGGCGTGGGCACCATTATCCAGACATTATGTTTTGTGGGCCGTTCATGAACGAATGGAATTTTTAGGTACAAATCCGATCTATGGACGAATGATCGGTCATTCACTCATTCTTATATTATGGGGGGGGGACTTGCTACTGCTATTCTTCGTTCACTTCATTCGTTCTTTCAGATCGTTCACTAACCAGTCTCGTTTAGTAAATTCACACAGAATTTCTAAATCGTCTGTTACCTGACGCATGCACTGGAACATTTTTTTGCTGCGCCTAATTTCTATACTTTAGTTATACTTTTCCCGCTCTGTAATTTAGGAAATTAATTTAATATTGTGTTTGGTATTTTTAGGTAGTTAATTATTATTACATATTTACATGTTTTTGTAAATATATTATTATTTAAATTTTATCTATAAAATTGTAAAACTAGTTTAATAGTGTATGTGAAATTTTAAAATAGTTATGTTAAATGATATATATATATATGTTTTATGTGAATGAACTTAACTAAATTATTTTACTTTTATGTAGCAATTTGAAATTATATAATTATTATAAAAATTATATCTGCTAGGATCCAAATAATCAGATTGAGTACAATGTTCTTCCAATCCTAGCGAAACCCTTTTATTTGTGTTCGACGACTCGTTTCGGAATTTCTCCATTCTCGAAGCCTATTTCAGTAGACTACTACAAGTTAAAAATTGTTAAATTAAAACTAAAGATTTTTTAAGAAATATTTTTAATATAAATGAATTTACATCACTGTCTATTTGAAAATTTTGTCTGCAATAAATACTTTTTAAGTAGACTAGTCTTACCAAAAAAAATACACGATTTGTATCTCAATTGTTGTTACATTAGTTTTATCTATGTTCATGGATCGTTTGGGATTACAGAAATGAATTGGTTCATCAAAAATTAAAAGTTTGTTAGATAATTAATACGGGATAATTTTTTTGAAATTTGAAAACGGGTTAAAACTTCTGAGTGGCGGTTTGTTCGCCTTGTAGCTTACAAGTCACACAAAATGAACTATGTAAAAGAAACGGGTCCTTTCAGTGAACGTGAACGAAAGGACCCGTTCCTTAAAATGAATTAATTTGCACACCTTAAATTAAATTGTTTAATAAATGTTTTAAAATATAAATTACACCGCACTGTGGAACACGATCTATCTTCATAGGGGCTAGAACTGCGACTGTCTAAACCACTCGCAGATCGCAGATTCAATATTTAGATTTTAAGATCATGAAATCATCATAGAATGTTATCGATGTTAAATAAGTCAGCCGTTAGTTAACTACCAGACCTGCTACTTTATCCTAAGATTCTCGGGATAGTATGGTATATAAAATTTGGATGTACAGACGAACACCATAAAGAACTTTTACATTTCTTAATATTACTTATAATGTAGAATAAAGCAATAAACCACTGATTCAGATACACAAATCCGTCATTTTTTGTATCAAGCAAACAAGCAACCGGTTTAGTTACTATCGCCTATTGCAGTATGGTTCTAAAGACAAAATACAATAGATAATAAAACCAGTTAAAAAGTGATAAAAATCTACACGTGAACAACTTATTACAGCGAAGACTAAAAAGAATTACCTATAGAAATAACTATTTCAAGTCTTAAAATTAGTTAACAAGAAAAAAGATAGGACCGTAAAGTTATTGATAATGAATGACTGTAAACAATACAATACCATAAAGAAAAACTCCAACATTGAAACATAACAACCACAAAATAACAAAAACATCACAGCACAAATTAAAATAAAGTAAAAAAAACCCAAAGTTTTTTGCCTTAAAAACTAAGCAAAATTGTAAAATATTTTTTTTGGAAAGGCCTGCTGCAATAAAGAATTAAACCTAAAATAACGTTGAGAAATATTTTAATGTATGCTGTGTAAAAAAATATATTTATATATTCATGTCAAATTATTGTAATTATGTTTATGTTTATTGTAATTATATGTATGGTAAGTAAATAATTATTTATAAGTAGGCCTACTATAATAGTAAGTATTATAATATGTAATGAGGTGTAAACAATAAATTATACTGTATGTATAGCAATAACTCGAACCGGATACACTTACATTTAAATGATTTGGAAATGAGGCAATAACTAATAAATGGTATATGTAATGTTATATACATACATATTATTTGTTTAGTAAGTTGTATTGTAAGTAATAACATGTAGCCTATGTTTGACTATGGACTCTGAAGTCATTCATTCTAATCAAATGTAATCAGTTGTTCATTGTGCTGGGTGGTTTTTATTTATCCTAAACGACGATTTATTTCGGTTCACCAAATCAGTCGATTTTTTTCCAAGCGAGTCAGTCAAATGAACGAATTGATAAATAACGAATCGAATGAACAAATAAAGAGAGCAGGAAGGCAGGAAGTATTTCCTGATATACTCTATTTACTTTTCAAATAAAAATCATAGTATAATTGATTTCCTGTTCTTAGTCGTTCGATTCGAGTAAATACTATTCAAATATTCCATCATTAATCAGTTAATCTTATGATCTGGTGAGAATATCTAAAGAGTCGGTGCATTAATTGTTAATTTAATAATTACCGTTATTGTTTTTAATTGAATTGTTTTAAATCGTTTATTTATACGAAATCGTATACATAACTAGATTTCACCAACCTGGCGACTAATAATACAATTTGAAAAGAATACAAACCCTAAAACTTTAAATACAGTATGATTAAATAGTTTTAATAAGTAGGCGAAGTAGGAACAAGCATTCTGACTACATAATACATTAATGCATCCATTAGTTACTGGCAAAGGCAGAACGAAACATTCGGGTACTGGTACACAAACCGTGATCGGAGTATCTGAATTAAAATATTCACAACTAGTGAAAAGCGTAGATAGTGAATACCAAGACTAAATTCCAACCAAGGCTGACAGGTAAGCAACTAGGATCATGCGCTTTGGGTTTTAGCGCAGACAACTAAACATACAATTATTCTGTGTGTGTTTTGTATCCGGACTTAACTTTAACTTCACAGCTGTATTGAGTAGATCATCGAACCTGATACAAAATGTATCTTATGGTTTAATTGTGTACCGGGTTTAACATATTTGTTCCAAACTGAGCAAAAAGACAATACCTGAAGAGTCTTTATTTGCATATTTAATAAAAACAATGGCTACTGAATGAATCTGAAATGACTTTATTAATTTATTGAATGTAAGGTGATTAAAATTTCGAGTGGGAAAACGAAGTAGTCAATCCATTCTATACACTGATTTGTGAATTTAATAGGTTTTATTTGTGTTGAGCTTTTAAGTGTTGCATTGTATTTATTTATGGTGGTTGGTACACCAGACATAAAAGTCGCTGTCTTCCGTCCTGCGAAGGCGCAGGATATATTGCAATTCATTGTAAGTGTATGTGGTTAGAGTCACATATACTATTTATTACATATTGTACATTAATAATAATAAGTATACAAATAAAACTAAAATAATTATTTTAATTTAAAACTCTTTTAATATACCACGTATTTAAAAAGAAGTAAAAAAAGTTAATGAGTGCGGTCGTGGGACCCCCGTCAAGAACGAAGTTCATGACGCCTTTTCTTCAATTCTTTTACCAGCCTTAACGGCAACATACACACATAATTTGAATCTTTCAATTGCCGTTTATTAGCGAATTTCCATAGGAAAAATGAGCTATTGCCGTGGCCCTTATGGTAAGACCCAAGGTCGGGAGTAGCAAATGATCATGGTCCCCAGAATACGTTTTGGGGTGTCATTAAAAATCATATATGTGTTCGAACTCTAGCGGCCGCAGTTTAAGTCCAATTCGGTTCAAATGTTGGGGTTGTCTACGTCGCTCGGACGAGTTCGTTAGCCAAAAACATCCAACAACTGGAAGCACATATTTTGAACAGAAGTAACTATTTTTTTATATTTTTCTACAAATATAAATGTAGCATGTTATTCTGCACATTTTTTTTTTACGCGACCTTATAGCTCACTTGGTTCCCCCAAAATCGATCGAAACGTAAAATACTATAAAAGTACCCCAGGTTCAAAGCCATGTGGTGGATTTCACCGTGGGGATGGGGATGGCGTGCGAAGCACTCAATGCATTGTGTATTGAAGTCACCACCAATACGGGGGTTGGCGTGCGAAGCACGCAATGCTTTGTGTATTGAAAATACTCCAAATATGCGGAATGGCGTGCGAACCATTTTGCAGCTATTTAGCACCGTCGCGTCGTGAATAGACCTATTTCCCAAATTGTTGGTTGAAACCCTAAAACATAGGCATACAAACTTAATTTTGGAAATTTGTACAACTCACGTAAGCGGTTCAGCTGCGTGGTCGAATTATTATTAGATTGTTTTTAATACAAATATTTACTGTTTCCATACGTTTAATGTTATTATAACAAAGGTGTAGAATTAATTATAACATCAAAGCTAAGATGGTTAACACAGTTAAACGTCCATTCATTGTAAATACATTCAATAAACATAACATGTTCGTTCATCAGTCTAGGACTAACCTAAATTATTTAATGTATATTGCCGTTAAGGCAGGTAAAATAAATTAAATATGCATACAATAGTTTTAGCTTAAGCCTAGACTGATGAACGAATATTTTATGTTTATTGAATGTATTTCAGCGCTTGGCGATAATATCTCAACTACGCCGGATGGAACCGATCATCTCTTAATTTAAATTGATAAACCAAAACACATGTTTCTCGTATTTACATTCATTGCCATAGCAACCAATTTTGTAACGCTTTTTCGTTACTCGTATTTTATATTTGTCATTGTCATAGCAACCAATCGTTACGCATTACATTTTTTATTTGTTAACTCCTATACCGAAACCCACGATAAAGAACTTCGTTCCAAAAATAATAAAATAATTTCTATTAGTCCCATTCAGATTTCTAACTCCTTACAGATTGTCCTGGAAATTTTAAATTGTGAATTTTTAGCTACGAAAACACTTGTAAGATTAAAAACGAAAACTTGGAGCACAAGCAATAGATAATTAATGCTGGAATAGTTTACCTAAGTGACTAACAATTTTATTGCACTGCAAATGATATGAACTGTTGAATGAGTTTTCGAACCTCTCTTGTGCTTTACAATATTAAAACAAGCGTTGCACCAATTACACTTTAATAAAACAAAATGGAGTCCAAATATACCTCCTTTTCCTCAAAGCTATTGTTTGAAAAGATCTCTACACTTTACCACAAAGTACAGTAACAAATGCTAATCAGTAACAGCAGAAACTAACTTTGCAGGTGTAAAATTTATAGACATAAATGCTTGGCAAGAGCGAGAAAAGGCGCAAAACAGCTGAACGAGTGAATTGTGGGAATGACTAGAATGAATCAAATGAATTAATTCATTATTTTGTTAATAAATAAGTTAGTTGATTCTATTCAATGAAAATAATCGTTCCATCACTACTATGAACACTTCCATTTAAATACATTTAAGATTTTTCGCGTTATTGACGCTTTTAGTGGGAACCTGACTACCGGCCTGCGAATTGAACGTATCCTATGATCCTTAACCAGGATATGCACTTTATCAAAATGGCACGACACATCTAGTGATGCTTAGAAAGTCGTCTGAAAGTGTTGCATTCGGTTAGGTATTGCATAAAGTGTACTAGTTGAATAGTCCGTGGATTGTTTAATTTGTTAAAGTACTGTCATTGGATATGGTTATGATAATTTGTTTGTTCAGGTTATTGCTAGAGGAACATAATAACATTTATTTGTTTCAAATCAGTTACTATACTCCATAACATATTAATTACTGGAACGTAAACATTTTTATTCTGTAATATATTGAAGTTGAATGTTCCTGTAGTTAAGCCCCCGATTCTGCAAGTGTCTCTTTTACGAATGATCATCACCATCTAAACCAATGTTGTATGCGAGTTTAAATTGACGAGTCACATTGAAATTACAACAAAAAACAACAGTTTTAAATCTATTATCGTACGAACCATTAGACCTAAGCATCAATAAATATTTACCTGGAATAAATGACACAAATAACAAGTGTTTAATGGCACTAGTTTAATATTAAATTCTCTCCTGATAGAAAGTTATTAACAAAACTATTAAAGCAATAAATTAAATTAACATAGTAGAGACAACTTTACCAATCACTCGCGTGGAAGTTATTACTTCATACAATATAAGTCTGAGGAAGTTAGCAAGTGTATTGAATGGAAATATCGGGAGTATACGAAGCTTTAGTAACATTTCGATTGTTAGAAAATCAAAAGTTACTATTACCAAGTGCTACGATGAATTATTGATTTGGAATATTCTATTTATAAATGAAATTTGAAAGAGAATATCGAATACAACAGGAAATCAAATTATTAAACTAAGATCTTACAAAATAATGAAATAGTGATAGATTAATGGTATCAACAAAAGGTTGATTACTAGATCTGTAGCTCCTACTACAGGTGCTTATAAATTTTCACTGGATTTTAATAATAATTCAATCACGCAGCTGTACCTTTAACTTGAGTTGAGCGAATTTACAAAATTAAGTTCATTTGTTTTAGGGTTTCAACCATTTGGGAAATTGGTCAACTCACGAAGGCACTAAATTGAGTTTGTGACCTCTGGTTATGGACTGCTTCATTTCGCTCCAGGGCGACGGCCTCAGATTAGAAGCTACTTCCACGGTAAAGTCCACGACGTGGATTTGAACCGGGTACTTGTATGGTGTTTTACGTTTTGATACCAGACGGGTCATTTAAAAAAGTAAAATTTGCAGAACAATTCCCTATATTATTTTTTAGATAAAACCGAAAAACATTTCATTCCAGTACGAAAAATCTTTACTTCCTAACAAAAAATGTGCTTCCGGTTGTTGAATTTTTTTGGCTAACGAACTCTTCCAAGCGACTTAGAAAACCAACGTGTCTACTAAATTTGGACCAAATCGAACGTAAAATGCGAACGTTAGCGTGCGAACACAAATATATACACATTTATATATAAACCGTTTTTAATGACCCCGAAAACACGATCAGGAGCCAACGGTCATTGCTCACTTACCAATCCCGGACCTTAGGTCTCACCATTTGGAAATTCGCTAAAAATTTGTTTTTTGTTTTAAAATTGCAGTGTCTTGGAGTTATTTTTGGATGTTCAATAAGAAAAGAGACAAATAAGCGTAGTGTTAAAGTGTTTTATTATATATAGGTCAAATCTCTTACCTCGTACAAATTCTTTCATATGTCCAAACAAGTGAAAATCTGATGGAGCCAAATCAGGACTATAAAAAGGGTTTGTTAGGACTTCCCACTTCAACCTTTCAATAGTTTCCAGTGTTTCATAAGCTTTGTGCGGGCGAGCGTTGTCTTGGAGAAAAAGCATTCCCTTACTCTGCAAACCCCGTCTCTTACCCAGAATTGCTGGCTACACTTTTGCTTCCATTTCTTCCCTGTAGTACTCTCCATTAACAGTGAGCTGAGTTTCCATATAGTCACAGAAAATTGAACCTTTAAAGTTTCAAAAAATGAATTTTCCAGTTTTTGGTTGGGTTTTGAATTTTTTTCTTACAGGAGAAGAAGCATGTTTCCACTCCATGCTTTGGCGCTTGAACTCGGGCTCAAAGGGATGTATCCAAGTTTCATCACAAGTGACAATTCTTTCCAAAAAAGCTTCTCCTTCTTCCTGGTAACATTTTTTCAGTTCCTGACAGATTTTAAGCCTGAAATTTTTGTGGTTGTGTGTCAACAGTTTGGAACCCAATGTCCGCATGTTTTGCGGAATTTCAACTTGTCATGAATGATTGAGTAGACGGTGCCTACACTTGTATGACACGTTTTAGCTGTAATTCTTCAGTCTTCCTCAATAAGAGTTTCGATTTGGTTTTCCATCAAAGCATTTGAAACCTCAATCGGTCGGCCTGACCGTTGCACATCACTCACATTTAATCGCCCAAGTTTGTACCGATCTATAAAAGTTTGCACGGTATACTACTTTCCCCATATTGTCTTTTCATTCTTGAATAAATTTCAGATGGTTTCGTTCCTTCAGAAAACAAAAATCTAATAACAGCTTGTCAGGGTTGTTGGTAAACACCAGCAACCAATAAGAACTTACTAACAAAATTATTAATAATAATTTAAAAAAATTAAATAAAATAATTACATAAATAAATCTCAGTGAAGAACGATTCGAACAAGCCAGATAGCTGCGATTGATATTATTTCAACAGGAAGTTGTAACGGATATACCAGCTTGAATTACTTAAATTACAAATACACAGCTATGCGTTATTCCTTGTGAACAACAAATGCAGGTACGCAGCAAAAAAATACTGCAAAATATGTTAAGCTCTAAAGCCAATCAGAACAATCCATATTTGAAATTATCCAATCAGAGAAGAATTCGAAAATCGTAAAATAAAGAGGTGGGAGATTTGGAGGAAAAAACGTGGTCTGTCTAAAAGAAACCTTCAAGTGAGGAACACCGGGAGCACAAGTTTCAACCTTTTACATTAGTAGAATCTTATATCATCATTTCATCATCAAGCAGAACCATTATTTGAGTGCGAAATTATCCAACAGAAGTTACGAATTTATTAGAATTACAACCATGAATTCACCAACGTAAAATTACCAAAAGAGTGCGTTCAAATCAATTGAATCAAGTGCAGTGTTTAGTGAAAATAAATAAGTCCATAAGTGCCTAGTGTGTGGGAAAGTGAGAGCCAAATTATGTAAGTAGCTTTAAACCAATCATTAATGTAAAACAGATCTCGAGGGTTAGTAGAATTATCAAACGAAATCACATTCTAGTTTATATTGTAATAATTATAAGTGTCATTTTGTGGGTGAAGAAATGTATTAGAAGCAGGGACCTTTTCAATAAGAATTAGCTGATAGAGGGTTTGATTAAAGCACCTCAAAAGCAATTAGAATTGGTTCGGATATCATTAGGTAGGTTTGTAAATAATCTAGCTGAGAAACCAGAAGGTAATTTATATATCAATCCAATTTAAGGCGTTACTATTCAATAAAAAATTCACTATGTTTTATAAATTTCAATCACATCAATAATGAGTTGGCTTACAAATGTTTTAAAGTATTCATTTAGATATCTCTGTTGAAAAGGAGTAGATTCAAGATAGGACTAATGGTGTTGGAATTTAGAATAGTTGTTACATTTTCTACTAACTATTAAGGAATTAACATTATAAATTTGTTCTGTTAATGTATGTTTTATTTGAGAATGACCAACTCAAATATCAACTTTTAATTGTTTTATAATTTGCATTTTATTGAATTATTTACTGTAAAAATTATTTGAACATTTTAAGAATATAACAAACAATATTGTGACAAGCTCTGTAATTATTTCAACCTAGATTCATTTGTCGTTAGCCCCCATGCCAAGCTAAAATTTG
Source organism: Philaenus spumarius (assembly GCA_018207615.1). Taxonomy (NCBI): domain Eukaryota; kingdom Metazoa; phylum Arthropoda; class Insecta; order Hemiptera; family Aphrophoridae; genus Philaenus; species Philaenus spumarius. The sequence goes on from JAGFPH010001688.1 coordinate 216,228, forward strand.
ATCCGTAAGAAGGATCTGGTGGAGCCCCCAAAACTTTAAAATATTACAATTCAAAAAACCTTGAAAACAGAATAACTTACATAACCTTACATGATAAAGTCGCCTATAACTTTACAAAAACCTTACAAGCTCGTTGCTCTTCCAAAGTGCAATCTTCAAGAGAACTTGTCATTTTCAAAACATTGCAAAAATAAACAAACTTTCAACAATGACAAAACTATATTAGCTGTATTAGAAAGACAAAGCTATATTAGAATGTTGGCAGTGTTGCCAACTCACAATATTGGTAGTTATAAAATTTCACAGGTGATTGTTTTTGAACCGGTAAAGGTTTGTTTCTTTACTTATAGAACGCCCCTCGTAATATTCTGTAATAACTAATGACTATCACTTATTATTTACAATCAACTAATGACGCTTGTGAATGTATAATGTGAAATTTATTATTCTTCAAGCTGCTTGTTTTAAAATGTTTTTAAAATTGTCTTTGTAGGTTTTCCAAGTGCAAATTCTGAATCTGAATGATCTCCTTCAGCTTATTGTTGGGATACATCTTCTTCTCCCATTTTTTTAAATTTGTTTTTCATCTTGTTAGTTTAGGCACCATTCACTTAACTAATTTTTTAAGTACTTATTTACAAAGGGCGATTCTGTAATGCACTGGGGGGGGTGGTCTAGTGGGTCAAAATAAAGAGAACCTTCCTATAAACATATATCCGGAAACGCTTCTTTCACCAGCTAAAGTAGTTTGTATTTCTAGAACGGCTCAATCGATTGAGTTGAAACTGTGCACGTTACTCGTAAATTTAAAGACCTAGCTTGAAAAATAATCCACTTTGCTCCAATATCAAAATGGAGGTAACTTTACTGAGGAGAACACAAATCCGTACATTTTTGTTAAAAACGTGTAGGTTTTTTAGCGTGTGTAATTTCCCAACGAATGGTATATTTGTCAAAATTATCGAACAAAAAGAAATATTAAAAAATATTGTGAATTAGTTTTATGCTTTTCAATGATAGCCTATAGCTTACCGCTCTCACTAATGCTCACTAATGCACGTTGTTTTACTGTTACCCTTTGCTCGACAATTTAGACAGTTATACCATTCGAAAAAATATTAAATGCGTTCCAAAAATGTATTTCTTTTATAAAAACCTCCTGTTTTATTTATTCTCATTTAACATATTTAAGCTGTGGCAAATTTGAAACTTATTATTGGAACAAGTTTTTTTTTTTGTGTGTAAACTAAATTGATGAGTAACGTGAGCAATTTCAACTCAGCCATTCTAGAGATATAAATTATGTAGTAAAAATAGTATTAAGCAAAATGGCGGACATCTGGTAAAGAAGCGTTTCTGAACATATGTTTATAGGATTTTTTTCTTCTTTATTTTAAGACATATGACTACCCCTGAATAAAATTATCTGCACGCATTAACAGAATTTACATGATTTATAATTTTAAGTAGATGTTTTTCGGAGGATTAATATTTGAAGAAATCCATACAATATACAATTAATATACAATTTCATGACAAATAAAATTTTGCGAAGGACATAATGTACGTATCGTTATGTGCACCTATATTTGTATGCTAAATTTAATAATAAATGCATTGTCCACATAGCTAATGCAATACAATTAAGATGAAAACTAACTGCTTATACACTGTATATAAATCTAAACAGTATGTCTTTAAGTTTTTTGTTTGTAATTAATTATTATAAGAAACGTGTGCAGATGCCGTATAAAGCAAACAATTGTTTTCATAAAGCTAAAAGATATTAGAGAATAAAGTAACGATCTTTTAAATTTTAACTATTATAAAATAAATAGACCTACAATTGAATAACATATTATATCGATAGACTCGTTTGAAAAATTAGAACAATGGATTATTTATAGTTCAAACAAGCATTAATGAACTTGCTTGATAATCATAATTATTTAAATAATAATTGCTTTCAGAAATGTGTCGGGTCTTTTTAAGAGAGAACCAAGCCTCTCAAAAATTTTGATATAGAGTCAAGGTAACAAAAACTAACAAAACTATTAACTAGTTAATATATACATTATATTGAAGTAAAATACACATATTACTTAATTGTACTTTTGTAAACATAGGCCTATATAAGTTAGTAACATCAATTAATTAAGTTATTTTATATAACAGAAATTCAAGCATTAAAAAAAATAGCCTGAAGTTCTAATTTTTAGCCTTTAGTCACAGTATGTTTACCTGCAATCAACATTTATGGTAAAAAAGACAAAATGTGTCAATGTCAAACAGATTGGCGCATATGGCTGAAGAACGTTAATTTTATGATAACAAAGTTTCTTTCGTATCTAAAATGAATTACTGTATAAGTTCATAGGGATTCCGCCCCTGCTCACATCGCTCGCCATCTTTCCGTAAATTTAGTAGCCTAATAACTACAATTCAGCCAGAATTATTGTATTTTCTCAGTTACCCTGACTCAATGATACAAGTGATAAGGTAGATTTGTCTTAAATGGTCTACTTTTTTTATCTTAACATGTTTTCGTAAAATCTTTAGTTTTTTTTTATAAATTTAACTTTGAAGAGTTATACCACCGCTATCACGAAACAAATGCAATTTGTATACTGAGTTTGAATTTATTTTATCTTAAACAGTTCATGAGATACAAATATAAATAATTTTAAAAAACATACATACAACTTCTGATCTAAGCAAGATAGGACACATGTTGTATTGTATTATGTGCTAGTTTTGATCCGCTGAATAACATGGTGAAGTTTGGTAGAATGATTGCGAGACACCCTGTATATTGTATCATTTAACAAATATAAATAGAGGAAATTATAAATTTTTTATTTTTTGGTAGTATCAGAATGTTTTTGCTTCAAATTGGTGCATTTATCATGAGCCAACGTGGATTGGTTCTCCCAAACCACGGGATAGTTCCTACAAACAAGTTTTCCAATTTATATAACATGGCGTATTTTTTTAAAACTGCAATTATTTTTAAAATACAGTGATATTTAAAATTTAAAAAATTTTCTTTAAACCTACAATTTAAATCGTTTAAAATTACACTTTATTTGTACAAATAGGTTGAAAAATAACGACGTAATAGGCCGATAAAGACATTTCTTAGCGAATTAATTAATACTAGCGAAAAAAGCATCCCGAGGTCGGCTGAAAAATGTCCTAGGGCAAAATGAATCTCCAGAAAGAGGTACCAATCACATCTTATTTAAAAAAAAATAATTCCATCATTTTCTTTAATTTAAAAGAAAACGCAATAAATTCAGAAATAGGTATCAGTAGGGTTTTAAAATAAAACCAAACAAACTAAAAAAACAGTCCTTGTAAATAAACCGATGAAATAAAAATGACAGTCATTATTTTGTTGATAATAATTAAATTTACTTTCATTTAAAACAAACTTCACGAAAATCGGTTGCATAGATTTCCAGAAATAGGTATCAATAGGGTTTTAATCTAGAATAAAAAAAACCTCAAAAAGTGTCCTTATAAGTATTAGGATGAAGCACAAATTACTTTTCATAACTTTTTAATAATAATAACAATATTCTCTTTTTATTTCAAATAAACAGAACTAATATGGGCCCGGTATATCTTCATAAATATGTAGTATAAGTGTTTTAATCTAGAACCAAAAAACCTCAAAAAGTAAATTTAAAAGTACACCGATGAAATACAAATTACTTTTCATATAACATTTTGATAATAAAGACAATATTCCCTTTTATTTTGAATAAACGCCACTAAAATTGGTCAGATAGATCTCCAATAATAGGTATAAAATCAAAAGGGTTTTAACCTAAAACCACCAAAACTCAAAAGTGCCCTTATAAATGTACTGATGAAATAAAAATGACATTTAATATTTTTTTTTATATTTATGACATTTTCTTTCTATTAAAACAAACCACATTAAAATCGACCAGGTAGATCTCCAGAAATATATGTCAATAGGGTTTTAACCTAAAAACAAACATTTTAAAAACAGGCAGTCGTGGGTCCGCCGTCAAAAGTGAAAACATTTTAGCTACATATAGTTAACTTTATTTTCGAGTTATTAAGAAGTATTTTTTTAATCAATGTATTAATGTTTTAATGAGATTTTAAATAATTTCGGAGATCCGACGGAGCCTTAAATAATTGTGGAGATAAGATAGAGCCTTAAATAATTGCGGATATGCGATGGATCCTTAAATAATTGCGGAGAGGCGACGGAGCCTTAAATAACTGTGGATATGCGACGAAGCCTTACATAATTGTGGAGATCCGATGAAGCCTTAAATAATTGCGGGAATGCAACTGTGTCTTAAATAATTGCAAAGATGCTACGTAGTCTTCGTGGAGATGCGATGGAGCCTTAAATAATTGCAGAGATGCGACAGAGCCTTAAATAATTGTAGAGATGCGGCGTAGCCTTAAATATTTGCGGAGATGCAACAGAACCTTAAATAATTGCGGAGATGTGACGGAGCCTTTAAAAAAGTTGCGATGACGATGACGGTGACGCGAGTTCATCATTTTTCTCCATGCAAAACGTGCCCAACGCGCCTAATGAAGTTTTCACTGAAAAAAAAACTATAATCATATACAAAAATTGGGTTTTAACATAAAAACAAAAAAACTCAAAAGTGCCCAATAATGGAAAAATAACGTTTAATAATTTGTTTAAAATAATGAGATTTTCTTTCATTTAAAACCAACGACACGAAAATGTGACACGCAGAACTCCAGAAATATTTATCAATAAAAAACCTAAAACTAAAATATTTTCTGTCATTTAAAAAAAACCACCACTAAATTCGGCGAGGTAGATCTTCATAAATAGCTATCAATAACATTTAAACATAAAACCAAAAAACTCAAAAGTGCCCTTATAAATATACCGATGAAATAAAATTATATTTAATAATTTGTTGATAATAATGACAATATTTTCTGTCATTTAAAACAAACACCACTAAATTCGGCCCGGTATATTCGGCAGAAATAGCTATCAATATGGTTTTAACCTAAAACCAAAAAAACAAAAACGTGCGCTTATAAATATAACAGTACCCAAGAAATAAAGTTGACATTTCATTATGTTTTAATAATAATGACAACATTTTCTGTCATTTAAAACAATCAGCCCTAAAATCGGACATTATCTACATTATCTGCAGAAATAAGTATCAATAGGGTTTGACTTAAAACCAAACAATCTCAAAAGTGTTCTTATAAATATTCATGAAATAAAATTGACATTTCATAATTTTTTAATAATGACACATTTTATTTTATTTAAAACCAATAGCACTAAAATCTGACATATAAATCTTCAGGAACAGGTATCAATAAGGTTTTAATCTAAATTTAAAAAACTCAAAAAGTGCCCTTTTAAATACACCCATGAAATAATATTGACATTTCATTTTTTTTTATAATAATGACAATATTTTCTGTCATTTAAAACAAACACCACTAAATTCGGCGAGGTAGATCTTCAGAAATAGCTATCAATAATATTTAAACATAAAACCAAAAAAAACTCAAAAAGTGCCCTTTTAAATATGCCCATGAAATAAAATTTACATTTCATAATTTTTTGATAATAATGACAACATTTTCTGTCATTTATAACAAACAGCACTAAAATCGGCCCGGTAGATCTTCAGACATAGGTATCAATAGGGTACCAAACGTTTAAGGGTGTACTGAATTATTATAAAGTAAGATATAAAATAAAAGCTGCATATAAGTGTTAACATCTTTTTAAGACAGTCTGTATATTAATTGGTTAGCATGCTTTATTTGTGATATTTTTATCATTTTTTTCAGTAAAATCGGCTGTAAAATCGGCAGCCACAATAACAAGTGATCCTATTAATATTTAGTTTTCTTTTTATGGTTCGAAATCCTTCAAACGTAGCCACTTAACCGGCACATACAATAAAGAGCTTTCATATTTTGTTTTTTGTTTTGTTTAATCATAATAAATAACATTTCATTTTTACGAATTAATTATTCTAAAAAACGCTTGGGAAAAGAATTTAATTTTTTAACAACGGTGAAGCATTTCTGTATTGTATAAACATCCTGTCATTCACGTATAAACTCTGGCTCTTCTGCGCATGCGTCAGGACCCAAATCACTAATAACCCCCACCCTACCCTGATCATTCTGTGCTTCTGTCCTAATCATTCACCATGTCCATAAAAATATCAGAGTTTAAATAATCTGTTTGTATTTGCTTCGTCACAAGTCGCCCCGGTGGTTGATAAGCGAAGCTAGTGGAAAAATAAATAATTTTCAATTGAGACATTTATATTATGAAGATATCATGTGTTTATATTTGTTACAAGTGTGACTAAATGTGATATCTGTTTTAATTGGAAGTTACGATTTTACAGAAGCTTACAATTTACTACTTATTATTTGAATTACAATAATTTGTGTTTAATTCTAACTATGGTTCATAATTCCTAATTATAAGAATATTTCTGCTTGGATTAAAATTAATGGTTACTAAACATTCCAAAGTGAATAATTTTCACGTATATTGAATCGTCATAACAGAACAACACTTGTAAAGTTTTCATTCTATGGAAAGACTAGTTACCCCCCGTTAAAAATTACAGGCGGATTAATTATTAGATACACATCACAAATACATCATGTAAAAAAATACTATTTAAAAACAACAGACTTTATCTAGGCCTACCTAACTTTGCTGACAGATTTTTAACTCGGTAAATGTGTACAACTATAAAGATTATAAAACTGTAGGCCTATTTGTTCAAATGTTTTACTTATATACGTTATTATATATTTAAAGAAAGATAAAAATATAATCTTTTAATTGCTTTTTATTTCATATTGATAGATCAAATTATTTAGATGTTAGTTATTAATATTATAGTGAAGAAATTAATAATCGAATATGTTTATATATGTTCTTTAAATTTGTATAAACGAATGTATTGATGGTAAAAGGTTGTATTTATATACAGTTTATAACCTCAAAGCAAATCTTATAATGTATTATAGCATACATAAGTTCTATAAGTAACTCATATTTTTAAAAAAATCAACTTTACAAGAAATTAGAATAATTGAAGTTGTTAACATAACCAAAAAGTATAATCTAAGCTGGGTTTCGTAAGTATTACAGATGATGGATGAAATCAGCTGTTATATTATATGTTACTCACGTACGTACAACTTAGAAACTTAGTTTAACGTATAAATTGAAAAGTGCGAACATAATTTTTCCAAGTCAATGGGTTTAGATAATTCTGTTTGAGGTTAGTGCAGCTCAAAATTAATGCTTTTTTACATATATTATAAACCCTTCAAAAGTGTTCGCTGATTATTTAGAATCCCCTGCGTCAACCCCGTATATCTTCCAAACACAAATTTTATTTTTATTAAAGGTGTATAACTACCATCAATTTATTTAGTATAAATATTATGTAATTATAATAAGGGTTAAAAAAAGAAAAAATATCTCACATTATGAAAACAGGTAATATTGGAAATGCTACTAAGAAATAGTTACGTTTAGATGTGTTACAGTTTTGTCAGTTGATTTTTGTACCAACACTGAACATTTTCAATCAGCTGAGTTATGTTTTTTAAACGACCTTTCAAACGACCAATATTTTGAATGACGCCCATACCTTTGATTAATATATAATACAAAGGCAGTGGTGCACCATTTTTTCACCCAATTTTACTTAAAAATTCAAACTATGTACGTTTATTTTCAAATAATGGAACGTTATAATTTCGTTGAAACCAGCAAGAGCCTATTTTGCCTATTTATGATTTCGTAGTTGTTTAAATTAAAGTTATAATTATAATTATTAAAATGATACAAGATGTAAACAATGTAAATGGTGGCTATTTAATTAATTATCTACTCGTTTAAAATGCAATAAAAAATAAAAAAGACTATCAAGAAATATGTGACATTTTGCAGCTATATTAAAGCCTCGAAACAACATATGAAAATATCTTGTAAAATCTAAGTCTACAGTAATTTGTTACTTATTTAATACTAGCTGTGTCCGCGATTTTATCTACGCATCCTTCCAAAATTGCACCGTCTTTACCGTGGCAATACATTGAAGGACTATAGCAGGGCATCATGAGCCCGGTGTATTTCAAAAATAAGATCTGTGCGTGCGACCAACGTGAGTACTCAATACAATGTCATGTCTATTGAATTCCTAATCAATTAAGACCACTGAAACTTTATCTGTAACGGGAGCATCGTAACTTTACGATGTTCTGCTACAATTTTGTTCCGATGTCTTCCAGGCGCGTTTATGCAATGTTGATACAATGGTGAACGCAATAATTGATGCAATTCAGTTTGGGTTTTGCATACACAGCGCCGTTAGTTACAACATATTTATATGCGGAAGACGCACTTTAAAATCAACATACATCTACATATATTATGTAAACCGAATTTAATTATATAAATAGTAAATGTTAGTCCAAGCTTATCTCAGTACTTCAGTGAAAATAACATCCAAATTGGTTCAGTGTTTACGGTTTTATTATATTTATCGTTAAGTATATAGTTTTGCCACCATAAATTAATTATTGTTGCTACGAATATTAAGAGTAGGCCTACATCAAATAAAATCACTAACAAAACTTAAAATGCATTGCGCCATACCATGTTAAATTATAGTTAATTGAATAATGATCTAAGTCATAACTTGAGAAATTTAAATATGAAAAAACACAATTTGTAATAACTTTTCTAAAATTGTCTTTTCTATATAGCATCGAGTTTAGAAATATATGTTGGTGGTATACGTAATAGAATAATAATTTTATAATATTAAAACATATAATTTTTTGGTTATCTAGTTACTTTTATTATTTTAATTTTTTTTACCAGATATGAAAACAGCAAAATTCAATTAATCTTCCTTTTCAGTTCAGAAAACTTACCCTATTTTCCAATGCACAAACTTTATTTTATCAGGGTGAAAATCAAATAAATGTTTGGGCACATTTTGGGGTAACCCCTAAGCATTGGTCGCCTTGCATTAAAACCATCCTTTTATTTTCTCACTGTACTATAGTATAGAGGAAGTATAGTGATCGCAAAAAATCGATGTTGAGATTGTTGTAGAAATATCCATTTTGGGACCCCCTGAGTTCAAGAAAGTGGTTTTTACAAAATGTCTGTTTGTATGTCTGTCTGTATGTCTGTATGTATACAAAGCTAGAGAGAAAACTATTCGATCGATTTCAAACAAATTTGCACCAAACATGTCAATTAGGCCTGTATAGATGCACGAAAAACGTTTTTGAAATTTTTAAAAACAACCCCCTTTATGGCCAAAAAAACCCCAAAACATCAGTTATTATTTTTTTATAAAAAAAAACGGCTCTAACGATTTTGATAAAATTTTGCTTATTTGTAGCCCTTAATGTACCCTACCATATGCAAAAACCCGCATCTTTCTAAAAATTCTCGTTTATTAAGTGTGACCACAGTCGGTGCTTGGTGAAATTCCATATTAAGGTAAAAAATAAACTTAAACAAAATTTTCACAAAAACGACAATATAATTGTGACAGCTGTTTCGCTGTTAAGCATCATCAGACAACTAAAACTAACGTGTACATTACAAATCAAACAAACATCTATGCTAAGAGGGTGGGGTGAAATAGCAAGGGAAGGGGGCTGACCTTGGAATACCTGAGTAGGACAATGAACAGACCGGTTAAGAAAATAAAAGGGGTTTCAACAAAGGGGATGGGTTATGCACCTGTTCATTTAGGTTGGAAGTATGGCAATTGAGAACAGATCTGTTTATTTCTAAAATTTCCAAACTATTTAATTTTTACAATTATATTGTTGTTTTTGTGAAAATTTTGTTTAAGTTTATTTTTTACCTTAATTCTCGTTTAGCTAATAATAATAATAATAACCAAATTTTATGTTTTTTTGGCCGAAAAGTTGACTGTTTTTGCAAAAAATCTAGTTTTCTCTCTATATAATAATAATAATATTTATTAGTTAATCTCCTACTTTAATATCACCACTCCTACCCCTCCTACAATTATGAAGTCACAGTGAAACTGTTTAATAATTTAAATATGTTTGTGAGAAAGTATGTGCCAGTTCCTGGTACCGTTTATTCCCTCTACTATCAATATAGTCTAAATGGTTACACACTTTGTTGAGTTTGTTTAGTGTTTCGGTTATAAAGAAACACGGAAGTAATATAAGAAGGATAAACGTAAGCAAACTAACGAGCAAATAATCCAATAGTACATCCTCAACAATTGATTTTATTAATTTTGTGAAGGCAAAGTTTAGAGCTAAAAAAATCCTATCGTGTGGGTATCTTTTGAAGGGGCTCAGTTTTAAAATATCAAAATAATATGATCACGTGATAATATGTAGTTTTTATAATATTCCTGAAAATTTTGTTATGAAACAAATTTTCTATAAAATTACTGAAGACAAAATTTTGTCAAACTTGTTGGATTAGTGGTACTTACACTTTATAGAAAAACTATTTCGGATCCAAATTTTTGTTTTCAACGTGATGAAAAATAAAATTTATTTTCATCCAATCCCTTTATTAAGATAAAGCTCTGTATTCAAAATAGAGAACAACTTGTTAGTCTTTTGTATTATTCAAAACAGTGCAGCTGAAGGTACGGAACACTATCATTGGTTTTATTTTTATTTTCTACTTTATGTTTTCATAGCATAAATTCGATGGGAAGTTTTAGCATTTTATTTAAAACCCCAATGTTACAAAAATTAATTCAGCTTTCTGAAAATGTTTCTCCAACCTATCCTGAGCTGAAACAACAACTTTTATATAACAATATATATAGGCTGCATTTATATAATGTTTCATACTGTTTTAAAATGTATTTACATTATTTATCACCAATGGTTATTTATATTAGTTGAATTTACTGAGTAAATTGCGTGTTTGAGAGTTGATGGTAAAACTTTCGGAATGAATGATGGTACTCAAACTCTCATTTTCCGGTTTATTTTTGGCTATAAATGTTTGTATTGAGTGTGAAGGTATTTTTCTGTTCATATAGGTGAAAGTATATAATATTTATTTAGTTTTTATCTTCTCTGTGGGTTTGAGTATATGCGTTTAGTATTGTTAACTTCCCGCTACCAATAAAGGGAAGTTATTGATTTCGGTCCGATTTTCGAAAGTCGAGTTTTCATTAAATCTCCACGTTTTGAGGTCCCAGGAAGCCATTCTGACTATTCCCGCCGAGGTGTCCGACCGTGTGTGTGTGTGTGTGTGTGTGTGTGTGTGTGTGTGTGTGTGTGTGGATGTATGTGTGTAAATAAATTTTTGTCGTACAGTTTCTCAAAAACGAATCAACCGATTGAATTCTACGACATGTCATTCGAAAGGGTGTATCAAAACTTAGATCTGATTAGATTTGAGAGTTAATCCATCGAGCCAATCCGAAGAAATTTAAAAAAATAACCTAAATTTTTTTTTGAATTTTTATGTTTTTAAAAAAAACTTTAAAGCGTGCGAAAAAATCATAATAAAACTATGTATACATTTTTTGTGCTTAAAAAACTGCGTCGACTGCTTTTTTGAAAATGAAAATCGGACGACGCATTCAAAAGTTATCGTTGTTTAAAAATTCACAAATTTTCGTTTTTTGGTGTTTTTTTAACATATCTTCCAGATTTCTCAACCAATCAATATAAACCTGTACATTTTCTTTTTGTGCTTTAAAAACTGCGTAGAATGCTTTTTTAAAAATGAAAATCCAACGACGCATTCAAAAGTTATCGTTGTTTAAAAATTCACAAATTTTCGTTTTTTGGTATTCTTTTAACATATCTTCCAGATTTCTCAACCAATTAATATAAATCTGTACTTTTTCTTTTTGTGCTTTAATAACTGCGTAGAATGCTTTTTTAAAAATGAAAATCGAACGACGCATTCAAAAGTTATCGTTGTTTAAAAATTCACAAATTTTCGTTTTTTGGTATTTTTTGGTATTTTTTTTAACATATCTTCCAGATTTCTCAACCAATCAATATAAACCTGTACATTTTCTTTTTGTGCTTTAAAAACTGCGTAGAATGCTTTTTTTAAAAATGAAAATCGAAAGACGCATTCAAAAGTTATCGTTGTTTAAAAATTCACAAATTTTCGTTTTTTGGTATTTTAACAAAAAAACTCATTTTAAGCGTTTAAAATTCAAACTAAGCGGGAAGTTCTAGGGTTGGCCTGCACGGTCAACCAATTTTTTTTATTTTTTTTCATGTACTTCATTGTTTGTTTCATAGTAGAATTTTGTCTGAATTACCTAAAAAGAATGTAATTATTTTATTTTAAATTGAGCAAAAGAGAAGACTCAGTAGTTATAACTGCAACTCAGAAATAATGCTGTTATAATTATATACTATGTACTACGTCAGCAGTATAAAATATTGGATTTTATCAAGTATATAAAGTATTATATATTTTTAAGTCTACAGCAATATGAAAGGCGAAAAGAAATTTTTAAATTGAGATTTATGTTATTGCTGAATACATTTTGGACATAAACGTTGAAAGAACATAAATCTCATTTAATGTGTTAATGTGTTGGTTTTATTTGTTTGAACGATTTCTTCTCATTTTATTTTTTGTCAATAAATTATTAGTAACAAGCTTACATATTACATTCTTCGGTTATACATTTTGGCTATAAATGTATAGATGTGCACTTTAAAATTTCTATTTCTCCTGTCCATATCAATATATTTATTGGTGGGTATAAGAATAATTTTGTTCAAAGTATATAATAGACTTTGGAAATTTCCATAAATTTAGCTTCCACTTTATAATGTATTTTGTGCAAGATCGATATGTTTCAAAGGATGTATCTTGAATCCATTCCAGTAAAATGAACAATCTCAATGTTAAATTATGTAAAAAACGTTGTAATTTTGGACAAATAAAAAACCGAAATAAATTACTGGGTTACTCTAAAACGGAGCCGATAACAACGTTTAACCTAACACAAGGAAAGTGCAATGAAAATAAATGTCACAATTTTCCTTTCACTAAACTTAAAACACTTTTCGTAAAGATTTCAATACTAACAATATAGTAGCACAACAAATGCGTGTAATTAAAATCTGTCTAGAAAATTTACACAAATTAATATTAAAGTGGGTTTAAAAATTATAAAATTTGTAATTTGTAGAACTAAAACAATGTTGTTTACCAAAATAAAACTAATGGAAATTTTTGAATTTGTTTTACTACATACTGATCTGCTTTAAATTCTATTGAGTGTTACTTCTTATAGACCTTATATTAGCACACGCACAAACAAAATAAATTGTTTTACCTTCTAAAAATATAATATAAGTATATATATACATGTTTCTTTTTCTATCGTTGTTGCACTTAAACAATAAAACCAAATTAAACACGACACAAAAAATAATTTAATTTTAAAGTCTGAGCTTTTTAATTGTTTCTCATAACTAAATATTTTTGTAATTTTTATATTTATTTCACTACATACTGATCTGGTTTAAATTCTATTAAATAATACTTGTTGTAAACTTTAAATAACTTAACTTTAGAAAAAAAAAGACAAAAATTTAACAGAATAAATTATGTTACCTTCTAAAAATATAATAGTTATATGTATCCGGTATCCTTTCTCTATCGTTGTTGCACTTAACTTAAACAATAAAACCGAAATCAAACAAGACACATAAAATATGTTAAATTTGTTCACAACTCATATTCTTTTTAATTGTTTCTCGTAATTAAATATTTACGAAGTTTTGGTTTGTAAAAGCACCCTGCGACACGACGTCCGCATCAGTCATCAAGCAGCGCACAAATACTGCTCCCATTGCATATACACGGGTGTCTTGCGCCCTTCAGATGCTCAGTCAGGGATGAAACAAGGTTTCATACAGTCCTTCTTCAACCTGGCTCATGTCCCAGAAATGTGATACACAAACAGTATGCCTTAACAGTATTAACTTGTTATATATAAACAAGGTTTTAAGATTGAATATTTCACAAACTGTTTTTTCCCCTTCTTCTTCAGAATTTCAAGTAAAATTCATTAAATAATTTGAACACATACAGCTTGTATATTTGCGTAATGTTCATATAATTATAATTTAAACTGAAAATATTGGCATGTAAATCTTATTTCCTTTTAATTCTTAAACAAATAACTTAACTTATTCTTTTAATGTTAAGTTTGACTTTGTTAATAAGATCCTAAGGATATCAAAGACATTTAAATCCACCTATTCTTACGTAAAACCACGTTTTTACCTTTTGGCTGTACAAATATTGTCTTTTCTAACCCAACAAAATCCCACTAACCAATTGAAAAATATGCAACCTTATACTGAAAAACATGCATGATTTATCTGAAAACATGAAAAACATATCTGATTGGTCAAAAAGTGAAAATGACCTTTGTACTTCAAAAACTATTTAAATTTAAACTGAATTTAAATATTTGTGGACTTTAATATTAACATAAAAATACATTTTAAAATGAATCCCTTTTTTCCATATTTAGGTTTTTTAACTCAATCAAAGTGAAATCTAATAAGAAATCTACTAACAAAATTAAACCAAATAATGCGCGTATTTTACTTTCAAAAAAACCTGGCACCTATTATTAATTTACGTCTTGAAAAAGATATATTAATTAAATTTAATGAACAGTAAGTATACTAACTTACGGTTTTTCGTGTTGGAAAGGTACTTATATTTCTAATCTTAAACCGATTTTGAGTATTCAAAAACGATTTATCAGGCTAATTTGTCACAAATCTATAATGATTCGTTCAATGCCACTCTTCAGATGTCCACACGAAGTGGAAATCCAGCATTAGTACATAACTCAGATAGAAAGAACACTTCTAAGTAGGGCCTACTACTTTGAATGTTGGTGCGCAATATCCTGTACTAAAGCCAAACAAGACTCTTTTACGAAATTGTATTCATTCGTTACCCCGAAACTTTTGAACAATGTACCTGAGTATATTAAAAAAGTACAAATTCTAAAACCTTTCTGGGGTATTTTAGGCTCTACACTCTGGTTACACGTTTTAGACGATCCTAAGAGCATTTTAATATAATAACTTAACATGTGGACGATGTTTTGCGACTATCGTGTGTGAATGTATGTGAGGGTGTGTTTTTTTTTTTGCGAGTGTGTTGCTTTGGATTTTCTTTTAAATGAAATGTTAAATTTGATTTTAATATTTCTATTGTGTATATATTTTTCGTACAAAATTTTGTCTACGTTTTTAAATGTGTGCTATCTTTTGTCCGCCTTTTATGCTAAAGTTTTTAGTTATTATGTTGTTAATTGTATGTTATAATTTTTCACAGAAAGTTTTTTTATAATCCACGAGGTTTAATAAGTAACATTTACTGTACAGTATGTTCCTTGTTTTAATGAGGGTAACTTCAAACCAGGCTTAGTTAGCCTAAATGAAGTACATAAATACATTTTCTTTGTACACTTATGTAAGAAAGGTTTATAATTTTTGTTTTCTTTGTTTAGTTGTATACTTTTATAATAATCTTTAAGTCTATTTTAAATTATTTTTTGTAAATTGTATTTTAGTTTTTTATGTAGTAATTGTTTAATCCTTGTACTTTTTCACTTGCTTGTGATTAAAAATACAAGATAATCGCTAATAAATTAGGGATAATTAATCTTGTGATAATTAATTAGGCATCATCATTGCGTGCTTCACACGCCAACTCCCTTGCTAGACCCACACGTATATTTAATAATCACTTTACTTTCAATAACAATTAAAAATTCATCATAACCTCAAAGCTGAATCGATAAATAATATTAAAAGTCTAAATTAAGGTACTGTAGTAAGAGTATGATATAAATAGCTTGAGTTAAAATAAAGGTAAAATCACCAGCATTACTTAGACCTAATTCTAAAAAAATCTAGTCTAAAATTAAAAACTACAAATGGTTTATAAAAAATAAATCAGCTGTTAGTGTGACAGGTACCCACCACCTTATATAACAATAAGCACTGGATCTATGTTGATAGTGGTTGTGTTAAATCTTGCACACTAACAATAGTTCTGTTGATGTCACAGTTAAAAAGGGGGGGGGGGGACAGCATGAGGCTAATGTTCAAGCCTAGCCTAAAGTAGTCTGTTGATAACCTTGGTCTGTAGCAGACTCCATATAGTACATAAGGTGGACTCGTTTTGCCTTTACATTTGTTAAATATTTAGTTAAGTCCGAGCCAGCAGAGGAATAGATTGTTTTACTTTAATAAACACTTTTAAGTAACCTTCTAACCCACAACCCATCCTGACAACGCCTGTACGTCCGCAAGAGGACCGACGACACACCCGAAAAGGGAGTCGTACCATCGCCAGGACACCGCAGGAGTGAACTGAACGAGGACCACATCAGTGGAAGTGTCACTGAGTATTCGAAGGAAGCTTAAAGGTATTACAGTAAACAGCTGATTATTGTACCCACCGTGAGTATCTTAGTTATGTATTGCTTTCTCACTATACTTATAGAGAAAGTATAGTGATCGCAAAAAATCGATGTTGAAATTTTTGTTGAAATATCCTTTTTGGGACCCCCTGAGTAAAAAAAAGTGGTTTTTACAAAAAGTCTGTCTGTATGTATGTATGTATGTATGTCTGTATGTATGTACCTGTATGTATGTATGTATACAAAGCTAGAGCGAAAACTATTTGATCAATTTCAAACAAATTTGCACCAGACATGTCAAGTAGACCTGATGCACGAAAAACGGTTTTGAAAAACAATCCCAACTATGGCAAAAAATCCCCCAAAAAATCATTTATTATTTTTTTATAAAAAAAGGCTCTAACGATTTTGATAAAATTTGGCTTATTTGTAGCCTTTATAATGTACCCTACTATATGCAACAAAAAAAACGCATCTTTCTAAAAATTCTCGTTTAGCTAATAATAAAAACTAATTTTTGGAGGTTTTTTGGCTATAAAGGGGGTTGTTTTCCAAAATGTTTCAAAACCTTTTTTTCATGCATCTATACACGCCTAACTGACTGACGTGTTTGGAGCAAATTTGTTCGAAATCGATCGAATAGTTTTATTTCTAGCTAATAATAATAATATTTATTAGTTTATCTCGTAGTTTAAAATCACCTCTCCTACCCCTCCAACAATAATGAAGTCACTTTGAATCTGTTTAATAATTTAAATATGTTTGTGAGAAAGTATGAGCCAGTTTCTGGTACCGTTTATTTATTTTTTTTTTTTTTTTAATGGATTAATAACATTATATTTACAAATCTCAATATTTTGCTCACCAACTTCTAAAGGTGTGACCTTCAGAATACAATATAATACATAAACGGTTAGTGCACAGTTTCCATATAATTTTACTTACCAAAGTATATATGCAAATTATATAAATGTATATTACTAGATTTTATTTGAATTTAAGTAGTATATACAATAATATTTGGAAGAAAGAACTTATGATAGTAAATTATAAAAATATAATAACAGCTAATCGAGTAACTTCACAGCTTTTACCTGAATGTTTATTTTGTATAATATGATTTTTCTTAACTCACTTTGATACGATCCACGGTTACAAAATAGTAAAGCGCATGCCCAAGGTTGTTTTCGTAAAATATAACAGTTGTTTTCATCCATCAGTTTTGTGAACCTTTTGAGGTTATGTTTACAACTTTTACTTTAACCCTTTGACCGCCAAGGGCCGATCTAATCGGCTTTTACTGACTGTCTGAATACCGCCATAGGCCGACATGATCGGCTCCGGCAGTTTGTCTGAACAAAATTATAATCGGCTTTTAGTATTTTGTTTATTTATTCACTTTTATTACCTAAACCTGTATGTTTTCTAAACTTATAAAGAGGATAAGATTTGGCCTTTCATATTGTAACAAAATTTTTTAGTTTACGTCTATTTTAAAAGTTTGTATAGCTGTGCAAAATAAATGCATGTATGAATACGGTATAAATAAATACGGTACATTTTTTATTGTGTAAGGAAAAAATTTAATCTTGGTACTAAATGTTAATCACATAACAAATGAACGGGGAAAAATGTACCGGATGTGTATTGTGATTGTGGATCCATATTTATTTATAAAATATTTATATACCATATAAAATACCGACAGTAGGCTGTATACTTTCCCGCTAGTTTTACCCAGTCGTTCTATGATTGTTGAAGTTTTGTCATATTATTTCTGTTATTACACTAAAGTGAGACACATTTTGTGTAAGTGTTTAGCGAGTTCAGAGCTGTGAATCTTGTTTCTTACAACAATTGCAATGAGTGATCCTCTAAAAAGGGCTCTAACTCCAAAAAAACCGGGTCTTTGCGTAAAAAAACGCAAATACATATTTAAAATGTTAATTTTTTTTAATTTTCGGGAGTTATTCTCAATAAAATAGCGAATAACATAATATGTATAAGATTAGAGGAAAAATGTGTTTTGTACATAGTTATTTGGCTCTAAACTTAAAAATTGTATACAAATATTTGTTTTCCTTTACTTTTTCAGTTATAGTACCAGGGCCGGATTTCCCAATAGAGAAAAAAAAGATTTCGGAGCCGAGAGAAAAAAATATTTAAAAAATATCTAGAAATAAAAATAAATAGCCATAACCTAACATATTTTTTGAATTGATTACAAAAAAATCATTCTGATTTTGAAGTTCATTGGAACAAATAATTGTTGGTAAAGTTAAACTATTTTTCAACATTACGCATCAACTTCGTTACAACATTGATCTCAAACACAGGAGAACTGGCTGTAGGGATGTCGTCGAGCAGTACGCATCGTACGCACTACAAACATGAGCTCGCTATTTTAATACATAAAATTACTAAAAGTGTTTTAAGATGGCATTTTGTTAAGCCCAGAACCAAGTAAATTACTCAAAAAACTGGCAATGATAAAATTGCATCGTGGGGTGGTGTTTAAGCAATTAACATATAGGCCTGATATAATTTTTTAATAAAGGTTTATGGGGAAGTAACTTTAACCAGACTAGGAGGCGGAAAAATTATTGGACCTAGGGGCGCCAAAATACTAAATCCGGCCCTGTATAGTACACATGTAAAAGTGGAATTAATACCATTTTTTCTAAATTTAGTTGTAGTACTTTTAATTCCCAACAAAACGAGACCAAAAGCATTATTCTATCTTTGATACTAGCTAAGCTACAATGGTTTATGTAAACATCCGTCAAAATACCGAAAATAGGCGTGGCGGTATTAGACAATCCCAAACAACAGTGGCTTGACGCTCAACGACTTTGGCGGTAACCGGAGCGTTCTAGTAGAAACGGCAAAGGGTTAAAGGTTAGTATACACGGCGACACTTTAATGTCGACACTTAGTGTATACATCGAATGTGTTCATGTGTACACCAATGTCTCTGTCCATGACACTTGTGTCAGTGTCGAAGTGTCCGTCTTGTTTACAGGTCATATCAAAGTGTCTCTGTCTCTCCGGGACCTACGATAACTCCGAGCCTGCATGCTATTTCTTTGACGTCACAAACGGTGGCCGGCTGGGCTCGCCTGCCCCATATGATTTGCAATGCGGTCGCCCGCTTCCCTTACTTAAATGCATGATTACGACTATAAGCGAACCATTAGATGAATTGAGTTGATTGCTATGTGTTTTTAGATAAATCTGCCTTACTTTAATACAAACAAAAATTTAAAAGTTTTGATTTTTGAATTAAAATGATGAATATATGTTGGAAAAATCCAAACAATCTTCTTAACAAGTCTTAGGCCAGTGTTGTCACATGAACTGCATTTTACAATCGATGCTAGATTATTTTCGTTGATGATTTCTAATGAAAGTTAAAAGAAAAATCGTCTTTGTGAAGGCTTTTTTCAGAATTCTTCTTTATACTTCCTGCTTGTCATATACTTAAACAGCTGTAACATAACACTATGAGCGCGCAAAGTGATTAATCCCATAACGGTGTGTGCTGTACCGGCTGTACCCGGCCACCGCCTGTGACGTCACAGCGGGGTAGAGTGGAAGTGCGCAGGCCCGGAGTTATCGTAGGTCCCGGTCTCTCCGAGTGTATCAAGTAAACATTCATTACCATATCAACTGATTGAATAAAATAACGGATAAAACAGTTGTTTGCTCTAATATTTCCATTAATAGCTGATTTCAAACTTTGAAGCAATAATTAACTTATTTGTATTTCTAACTTTTAGGCTAGGTTTTAGTTAAAGTGTCGACCTGAGCCGTGCTGGTTCTTTTTAGCTTTATTATAACTGCTGTTACAAAATACACTAATTAATTTCATTTGAACATTTAAAATTATTTACCATCTTACCTTTATTATAAAGAAAACAAAACATGATTATGTGTAAAGAACGGATCTGGCGTGCGGAGCACGCAGGGATTCCCCTCCCCTAGTCATGAATATAAGAAAAATTAAAGCGCACATTAAAAATTAAAGAAAATTAATTATAAGCGCCCAGTTGTCTTCTTTTTTTATCCATCTTTAAACCAGACTTTTCTATTGGGTTACGTCGTCGTTTTTTAATTAAAATGCATGATACTACGACTGCTGCAGCACAACGTTTGTCCATAGTGTTTTGTAAAGGATTGAATAAATTGAAGAGCTAAGTGGAAGAAGGAGGTATGTGACATTTTTCAAAATTTCAGGGTTTTATAATGAATGAAGGTTGTATGTACCTATCCAACTATTGGCACTCACATTCTTACTCTATTATGCTTAGCAACAGCTATTTTAGTTGATGAAGGAGGTATGTACCATGAAAAATACCACTCTACTCTGGAAGAAGGAGCTATGAAACACAAGTGTGCACATACCACCTTTTTCCACTCAAAGGTTTATGAAAGCCTGAAACATACCACCTTCATCCACCAAACAGCTGTTCATAACAGTGGCAGTGGCACTACTTGCATCTATCCCCAGTGAGTTTGACTGTTTGTTTAGTTTAGCTGCAAATATGAGTGCTACAAAAATGACTTCAAGAGGGAAGTATTTGTTAAAACTAGCTTTAGAAAAAATAACTGAATCAGCAGAAGAGACAAATAAAAACAACCAGAATGAAATTGAAGGTAAGTGATTGTTATAGTATTAAGTATTTACTTATGTTGGTAATCTAACCTATAAAACTATTTTCAACATTCTGTATTATATTTTATCAATAAAATTAGTATTTATACTACTCAAGAATAACTGAAACAGAAGTAGGTTTAATTAAAAATGTGAATTTGATTGATTAAAGCTACCTACAGAATGTTGAAAACAGTGTTATTGTTTTAGGTTAGATAACCAACATCAGTAAACAAGCTAAGTTACTTAGTTCTTATGAATCTAGATTCAATAATGGGAACATTCCTTATCGTAGCTAACTTAGACCTATCAAAGTCATATGTATTTACCTTATACACAATGAAGAGTTTTGGCTAGGCTAAACACAGCTTCTCGTAGCCTAGATCAATTGGTGATTTACCTACAAGTGAATATATTTTTAGACTACTGTTTCCAAATTTGCCACTTTACCATAGGCTAGCCTAAGAAATTAGGCCTAACTTAGTTCTTGTTATATGGTTTTTATTGAAATGAAGAATATAAGTGAAACCATTGAAAATAACTGGTCCATTCCATTGTTAGGTTAGGCTCTACTGTGAAAAATTTAATTGTATGACAGCGAAGGTGTCTGAACTTACCTAAGTCAATGTTTTTGTTTTTTTTAAGGGATGGAACTATATATCTTTGTTTTTTTACAGTGCCTGATACTGAGAGCGACTCCGAAATCAGCTTGCTTGGTGACCATTCAAGTGACGACTACCAGCCTGACTTAGAAGAGCTTAGTGATTCTGACCAAGAAATCTTTGCAGAACTCCAACCAGTAGTACCATATCAGCAAGCTAATGCAGATCAGATCTACTTAGTGATGGTGTTGTTGGTCCAAGTAATGAAGATGAGGCCCAAGTTATAAATATATCAAGTAAACCGAGCAATCCCAACCTACAAGTAAGTCAGAAGCCTTTACTTTTACTGAATAAGCCTTCGAATGAAAATTATGATGAAAATCTTAACTTTGATAGTGACATCGACTTCGCTGGTCCATCTGATAAGGAGGAAATTACAAGTGAGACTAGAACCAGAGCAGTACTGAAAAATATTAACCAAGTAGTAAGACCTGCACTACAAGTAACTGAAACACATAAAAAGAAGAAAAAATTTTCACCTAAACTAAATGACTCCCGAAAACGAAATAAAAACAGTGATGGGTGGGTTAAGCGGAAAGCTGCAATGGCTAGACAAAACGGGGAAGCATATACTAATTACAAAGGTCAACTTGTACAAGCAAAATCTGTCAATACCCAAAGTTTATGCCCACAGAAATGCCGTTTAAAATGTAGTGAAACATTTTCAGTTGTTCATCGAGAAGAGATCTTTTCTCAGTTTTATAAATTGGACGTAAATGCTAAGAATGCATTATTATTTAGTTCCATTAAGATATTCCCTGTTAAAAGAATTAGAAAAGGAGCCGTAACACATAAGACGGCATCATTTAAATACGTGATAACCTTTGGTGGGAAACAGACTTATGTATGCAAAAATGCTTTTGCCAATTTGTTTTGTATTGGTAAAAAAAAGATCGATTTGCTTCAAAAATCCATAAAGGAGGGTTTATGTGCACCTAATCTGGACAAAAGAGGCAAGCACAACAATAGGCCTCATAAAATTGATGATCAAGTTATAGAGTATGTTAAGCAGCATATTGCACAGTTTCCAGCTGAGGAGTCGCATTATTCACGGACTAAAAACATCTACAAAAAGTACCTTTCTCCATTGTTATCTATTTCAAAGCTTTACAAACTTTATCTTGAAAAATGTGCACTCGATAATGTTGCCGAAAACTTTTATATCAAAGAATGTACATATCGAAATATTTTTGTCTCCCACTTTAACCTGTCATTCGGCTACCCAAAGAGTGATACGTGCAGCACCTGCGATGCTGGGGAATTCAATGCAGAACATGTTCAAAACTACCATGATGCATATGATGCATTGAAAGCAGATCGAGAGAAAGTTAAAACCTTGGATAATTTAGCATACATGACAATGGACCTTCAGCAAACGATGCCTTTGCCCCGACTTAGCACATCTAAAGCCTTTTATTTAAGGCAACTGTGGTTGTACAATTTTGGCACCCATATATCAACTAAAGAAACTGACAAGGCTGTATTTTGTTCTTGGACAGAAGACCAGGCATCTAGAGGAAGCTCTGAGATTTTTAGTTGTCTCCTTACAGTTTTAGAACTGGAAGAATGTCTTAACAACAAAGAGCATCTTGTCATCTGGTCAGACTCGTGCTCAGGGCAAAATAAGAACTTTCTTTTGATTTCCTTGTATCAATACTTGATTCATAAAGGTCTTTTTAAAACAATTGACCACAAGTTTCCGGAAGTAGGCCATACATACTTGGACTCAGATAGAGACTTCGGCCGAATCGAGAAGAACTTACGCAAACATCAAAACATTTACTCCCCTGAACAATACAGGGACATTATTGCTAAATCCAGTAGGAAGAATAAAGTTATTGATATGGCACAGCATTTTAGAGAAACTGAAGCTGTAGGAAACAATATGAAACTGTACAACAGGAAGAAAGATGTTCTTAAGAACAAAGTATACTTCAGAGATTGTGTGAAGTGGATTCGCGTAGAAGAATATGGCTCCTACCTTTTTAAAACAACCTACGATGAGAACACACCCTTCCAAAAGGTAAATATTTACCACAAGCTAAGTGAAACTCCATCCCTTGACGGTCCAATACAGATTCCAAGATTATTTAGAAAGACCGGTTCAATAAAGACACCAAAAATTGAAAACCTTAAAGAGCAGCTGGTATTCGTCCCTGACCAACACAAGTGGTGGTATCAGCAAATATTGGATGCCTATCCATAACTTAACTTTTTTAATCGTTTTGAGTTAAACAGCCTTTTTTGTTTACTAAAGGGTAATAAGCTTTCAATGATGTATGTATACCTTAATAGCAATAATTTATGTTAAGATACTATTTTTTACCTTATTCACAACTTTAGTACTATATTGAACTTATTCAATGTAATTTTTCATTTAATAAATTCATTTTGTTTAAATAATAAATTTTGTTTTATTTTTGTAACATACCACCATCAACGAAATTGCTAAAGCTATAGTGGAAGAAGGAGGTAAGTACAGTTTTTATTTATTTATAAATATAAAATAATTAGTTAAAAATAAAATAATATTATTTTAAGAAACTATATGCTATTAGTAATATAAACATAATTTTTAAATTAAAAATTCATGTTCATAGTAAAAGTACACAGTTTAAAACTTTAAAGGCTGATATCTCAAAAGTTACTTTTTGATACATACCACCTTCTTCCACTTAGCTCTTCAATTGTAAAGTGTACAGATAAAAGTATTGCGAACTGCAGTGTGGACACGTCAGACACTCGAAGTTGCTTGTCGTGTGGACACCACTGACAATATTGTCTACCACTAAGTGTCGCCGTGTATACTAGCCTTAAGTTGTGTGTGGTTATTACAGGAGTAATAATTCGACCACGCAGCTGGACCGCTGACGTGAGTTGAGCAAATTTCCAAAATTAAGTTTATATGCTGCAGCGAAAAATGTCCGTGCAATTCCCGAAATTTTTAATTTTTCAAATTTTTTTTAATAATTTAATCTTTCTAGACTACTACGGGCATCATACGTATGTAGGTCATAGGAATGCAAGTCAGGGCAAGATGAGAGTTAGCTGGCGAAAAACGGCAAAAGTAACTTAGCCGAAATTATCTGATTTCTGAGGGAATAGCCGGGATTTAGGAATTTGCGAATTAGTGGTTTTATCTGGTCAGTGCATTACGCTAAACGCTTATGTATTGGGCATCTAATTCCCGAAACGTAATAAGGGAAATTGCTTACGTAATATGCGTTCAAAGTTAAACAAAAAATTCAATTTAACTCAAAATCCAAAAGTAAGGGCATTTTTGGATTCAGAAAAAAATTCCAAAAAAGAAATGTCATATGACAAAAGGTCATAATGTTAATATTAAAGAAAATGCTTTAAATTGGCGAATTTTGTATAGTAAAAAGTACATACAAAATAAAGTTATTTTAAATGTAATGTATACAAAGTAGCCTATTATTTAAGTAAAGTTTTAATGGAAAATTAAAAGAAAAAGTTAAATATAATTTGAATGGAAAGGTGACAATTGTATCACCTTTAAGAACAAAAGTTAAGGTAAAATAAAGTTTTAAAGTCCATAAATAATTAAAATAGATTAGTAGCTAAACAAATTGTATAATGATCCAGTATATAAAATAAATTTCGGTAGTATAAAGTAAAGAACAAATAGAGTAAATTCGTAAAACTCCTAAGTCCAAAAAAACAAGGAAAAAAGGTCAAAAGAAGCGAGACTGCGGCTAGTAACATTAAACCACAAGAAAAAGAACTGCAGAAAAGGAAATCGACGGAAAATGGAAGACTTCGTGGCGAAAATCTGCGGAAAGCGGTCGGAACACGCGAAAATGCAAACTAAACGTCCTACAACTACCATTCGAGTTCGTGCGTAAAGAAGAATATGTGGGAAGAAAGAAAATCCAATAACAATAGAAGAAACGACAAAGAAAATGCCGCAAATCTCAGCGCAAGGGCGCATGGAGAGAAGAGGGGATGTGGGATTGCCAAAGTTTAGGAACTGAGAAATCAACTTAAAAAAATAGTTTTTCAATTAAAATAATTAAAAATTAAAGAAATGATAAAGGAAAAGTCATTAAAATAATTAATAATATAGCAAAGGAAAACAAAATCTTTTATAAATTTCAAATTGGAGGATGCGACAAAAGGGTGCAAAATATCAGCGAGGCCATACCTGATTCGGAGGGAAACTGGGTATAAATACAGGGTACCCAGCGACTCTCGGTCTCTTTCTTTTTTACAAAAATCGTGATTGAGCTTCTAGACATCGTGGGATAACCAGACGAACGGACCTAGGACCATCTACCAACTTCCAGAAAGAAAACATCTGTAATTCACAGGCACCAGACAACTTAGTACATCCAGTAGAAGGACATACAGGTACAACTTATAAGGTCTGTGAAAAGCGAATTTACGTTGCAGTTTTCCTTAAGATTTTGCCTGAGTAAATTCATTAAATTTATTTATTATACTGGGTTAGATATTTTATTAATCTTGTGGTGTATCAAGTTGCATTCATTAAATTAAATTAAAATTTGATTAAAGTAAAAGCTTAAAAAATAAAAATAAGTAAATTCATAGAAAGTTCTGCCATTTTAGATTAAATTAAGTATTTTTGAATTTGTTGTGTAAGGTAAAAATTACCAAAGAATTTAAATATTTTGTGTTTCCGTTTTTTTTTTTATTTCTGTTTGAATTTAGAAGTAATAAATTCAAAGTTTTTTATTTGCAGAACAAAATTAATTTGATTTTATGTTACCTGTCTTGCACATCCAATAGTGTATCCCATGTTTTCAGATTTAGAACTTGTCTAAATTATAAGTTAAACTAAAGCACAGATAATTCACGTTACAAGGTTAGTTACAGTGTACTTACAACTCTGAGGTTTACAGAAAGTAAAAAAGAGTCATTTTAATTGAGCTAGTATGTTAAATTACTGGGAGTAAAATATAAATTTTTTTGGTCAAATATTTAGTAAATTAAATATTTGGCAACAAGTTGCTTCACCTAGGCGAACAGAAAAGAGTAGCCATTGTCTCCCAGTAGGTGATAGTAATTTATTTTGCAACAGAGCTTGGCGTTCCCAACAAAGTAGCGAAACGTTTCTAGAGAAACAAGCTTTTCGTTGTAATACATATGTTTTAGGGTTTCAACCAACAATTTGGGAAATAGGTCTACTCACGAAGGCGTTGATAAACTGTCTGTGTGTACGCAATATATTAGGAGAATTTGTTTGAGCCTAGTGGCCTCGCGAGTTTGCACCACTTTTCTTTGAACCGGGTACTTTTATGGTATTTTACGTTTTGGTCGATTTTAGGGGAACCAAGCGAGCTATAAGGTCGCGTAAAAAAATGTGCAGAATAACATCCTACATTTATGTTTTTAGAAAAAACTCTAAAAAAATTTCACTCTCGTAGTAAAAATCTCAAAAAAACGTTACTTCCGGTCAAAAACGTACTTCCGGTTGTTGGATATTTTTGGCTAACGAACTCGTCCGAGCCACATAGACAACCTACACGTGTACCAAATTTGGAACAAATCGGACTTAAAATGCGGCCGCTAGAGTGCGAACACATATATACATATATATATATATATATATATATGAATTTTAATGACACCCAAAAACTTGTTCTGGGGACCATGATCGGTGCTCTTTGGTACTCCCGACCTTGGGTCTCACCATAAGGGCCACTGTAATAGCTCATTTTTCCTATGGAAATTCGCTAATAATGGACATTTCACATATGACTCATTCTGTCATGTCTATAAATAAACTAATTACACATTTTCATAAATAAACGCCCCATGCTTTTTTTATGTATGTCATCCAAAACTTAAATTATATCATATAATTAAATGATATTACATTTGTATTTAATTTATATAAATAAAATTAAAATCAAATTTATTAAATACATTTAGAAATAAATACAGTACTACTTTTTAATAAAACTTCTATTAACTATGTTAGCTTATTTTTTTACAACTTACTGTTCACAGTCCTTTTTTGGACCTTTTTCTGATAGGTTACGCTGTTTCGCTTATTTGTCAGGCATTATCAATTTGAATTAGGTTTGATAATGAATAACAAATAGCAGAAACAGCGTAACCTATCCGAATAAAGGACAGTGATTATTTGTAAGTTGTAAAATAAGCTAACATAGTACCAGTCCAGTAAGTCAATGATAATAAAAACTTCTAAGACTACAAAATAAAAAATAAAACTTTTTAAACATGCTTTCTCTAAAACAAATTTGCTAAAAATAAAAAATTATTTATAATGAAACTACATAATATTATGCATACTATGCACATTATACAATTAACGACCTCCATATTGAGTGCAACTTATTTATTGTGTTTAGTTTGTGTTTGTGAGTGATGTTTTTAGTATAATTTCCTGATGATGGTCGAATGACCGAAATTGCAATCGAATGATAAGGTAAGCTTAAATTTAATAAAAAGTTGGATTAGTAGACGTATTATAAAAGTTTGATATTATGCATCTCCAAAACAAGCATGCAGCACACTCTTATGTTCATAAATAAGCGCTATTTATTCTTATTTATAAAATTTTTTAAGATTGCACCCCATACTTTTCAGACACATAATATATGGAGCTTTATTAAAAAAAAAATTTAATTTTTAGTTCCTTTTACTTTCTCACTATACTATAGTATAGAGAAAGTATAGTGATCGCAAAAAAAATCGATGTTGAGATTTTTGTGGAAATATCCGTTTTGGGACCCCCTGAGTCCAAAAAAGTGGTTTTTACAAAATGTCTGTCTGTATGTCTGTATGTATGTCTGTATGTCTGTATGTACACAAAGCTAGAGAGAAAACTATTCGATCGATTTCAACCAAATTTGCACCAGACATGTCCAGTACGCCTGTATAGATGCACGAAAA
>JAGFPH010001689.1:1348-14424 GCA_018207615.1 Philaenus spumarius
TATTTCATACCAGATGTACTCATTCAGTATAGGAGCATTTTATTGCGTAAATTACCAAAATGCCTATAACTAGAATCTGAAATCAACTCAACTCTGTTGGAGTTTCCAACTATAAAAAACTGACCCATCTTGTTAAATTATTAACAATTATGTTTAGCTGTAAACGCATTTAAATATACGATTGTTTCTAATAATATACAAAAACGAAGTAGTATAAAAATAAAGTTACCTGTTCTTGTAAAGCAATAGGGACAATGAACAAATACAAACAAATAATTATAACTAGATTCAGTGGACTAAAATGCTTCTAATTTATTTTGCCTTGGAGTTACATATAAACCTTATATATAGATTTATATTAAACAAGTTTGAATTATATTTTAACAATAATACCTGTATAGTAGAGTTCTACATTTTTGAGCGTTTGGTTATTGTGAACAAATTTAGATAAAAGCTTACCAATATATTAAAATAGAAAACTGAAATAAAATTTGCTATTATAATTTCTCTGCCAAATATTAAATCGGATAAAGCCTAAGAACTTGTTCAGAAATCTGTTCGTTACTTTTAACTGTTTGTGGAGAGTTTGACTAACAAATTCCGGAAACTTCTAGACATTTTTTAAACTTTTTGCTTTCTTACAAATAAACGGCCTAATATAAAAAGTTGTATACTTGGAACTTGTTTGGAAAAAAATCAAAAAACTGTTTACGTTGTAGTAAACGTTCTCATTAGTAATGATTTTGTGTTTTATTTTTGAAAAATCTATTTCAGTATTTAGTTTTAAACTCTTAATAATGCAAATAATTTAAAATTATTATCGAAAAGTAAATAATGTTATGTCCCAACAACGTTTTGCCTTTAGTTGTTATATCCCATTTATTATATTTGATTACTTAATTAATTTTAGTACTTACTAACTGAAACCATAATTACTATATTTATATTGTGGCAAGGGATAAACATTTGCAATGTTGGATTTTACTGTATACGTATAACGTTTATAAGGTTTGAGTAACTTAGTAAATATCGTTATTTAGCACTAAAAATTACGTAAGGTATTGTATTTAAAGTTTTCTGTCCTTTACTAGTTTTGATTAAAAGATTTATTGGTGGCAAGGTAAAAAAATCCATGAATATTAACTTCTAGATTATTTAAATTTGTCTTTAATGGGATTTCCAATTGAATATAAAGTGTGTCAACATTCTCATTGAATACATTATTACATAGCTTTATTTATCAATGGCAATTTGGAAAGGTTCTATATTTCAATTTTCTCTACTACTAATTTAATAAAAAGACTCATTGGTGACAAGGTAAAACAATTCTGTATATTAACATCTAGATTATTTATATTTGTGTCTTTATTGGGATTTCCAATTGCATAATAAATTAAGCCAATATTCTCTTTGATACCTGATTACATAGCTTTATTTATTAATGAAAATTACTAAGGTTTTGTATTTAAAATGTTCTCTACTAATAATTCAATAAAAATACTCATTGGTGGCAAGGTAAAACATTTCTGTATATTAACTTCTAGATTATTTATTTTTGTCTTTATTGGGATTTCCAATTACATATAAAGTGAGCCAATATTCTCTTTGAAACCCGATTACATAGCTTTATTTATTAAAGACAATTACTAAGGTTTTGTGTTTAAAATTTTCTCTACTACTAATTCAATAAAAATACTCATTGGTGGCAAGGTAAAACATTTCTGTATATTAACATCTAGATTATTTATTTTTGTCTTTATTGGGATTTCCAATTGCATATAAAGTGGGCCAATATTCTCTTTGATGCCTTATTACATAGCTTTATTTACTAATGACAATTACTTAGGTTCTATATTTCAATTATTCTCTACTACTAATTCAATAAAAAGACTCATTGGTGGCAAGGTAAAAACATTCCTGTATATTAACGTATAGATTATTTATATTTATGTCTTTAGTGGGATTTAAAATTGCATAAAATCTACGACTAATTCAATAAAAAGACTCATTTGTGGCAAGGTGAAAAATCCCTGTATAATAACATCTAGATTATTTATATTTGTCTTTAGTGGGACTTCCCATTGTATATATGCTATTGGGCCAATATTCTATTTGATTAACGTAGTCCATATCGTTATTTATCACTCAACATAGGCACGATTTTCTAGTTTAAGTTTTCACTTAGACTAATTGATTGAATAGTTTCATTGGTGGAAAGGTAAACAAATCCCTGTATATTTTTTTCGTATCATATAATTTTTGGACTTTTTTTAACAAGGTTGCTAATTTTATATAAAGTGGACGACTAATCTTCCTAATAATTTTCTACATAATATGGTTATTTTTCACTCAACATTTGGAAAGGTTTACTATGTATAGTTTTCTGTGAGGGAAATTGTTTGAAAAACTTAACGGTTCCAAGGTAAAAAAAATCAAAATTTACTGTATACTGACATATTCTTTCTGAATTTTTATGTTTAAAGATGTATGTTTTAAGTTTTATGTTTGTATCTACATGTACTAATGTTCTCTTTCTACACTTATTCATATTAAATTTTATATTCTTACTTTAACTTTAGAGAAAGACAGAAATGTGTCTAACTTATTTATGACTAAATTCAGACTTAAATTCTTAGTTACAGCCATTTCAATATTTTAAATATTACATTTATTTTAGACATTAAATTTGCGTTTAAGGTTTTTATATAGTCATTGTAAATAATTCAAATTTAAATTAATATTAATTTTAAAATGTTCAACAAATCAGAATTTTGTGTTAATATATAAGTGGTAAACTTGTAAAGTTATCGTTTCCCACACAAAACAATGAGACCTAGTTTTAATGTGAATATTTATATGAAATAAAAAAATAAATATGAGTAACTCAGCATATAAAATATTATAATATTCATTTTGTATACATGATTATATTAGTCATACATATTTGAATGAAACTACATACATTTTTAAGGTATTTTTTATAATCTAAGGGTGTTAATAATCTAAGGAATTAAAAATGCATTTATATTTGAAATAAAATAATTAATTCGAATGTATTTTCTTTGGTCTGAGCTAAATATTACCAATTAAATCTAATTCCATTCTAGATTTAGACAGAATGTAAAGTACTCAACGAATACGGTCAAGTGGTATTTAACTGAAACATTGACAAAAGCTTAATTATGTTTTAATTACAATAATAAAACTCTTTTTTTACTTTACGAATATTTGCATGAATTAAATGTTTACTAATATCAGCTTAATTTCAGTCCTTATTTCAGGAACATATCTTCAAACTTTAAATATAATTTTTTATTTTAGTATCAATTATAATTTTATAATAATTTATTATATTATTTGATTGAATGTGTAAATATTCTATACATTTATTTGCATATAAATATACCACATACACAAACTGTTCTAAATTCTACGATGAATATCTGCTACAAAATATCATAACTTGCATTTATGCCCTAACTAAGACCGCGAATTTTGCATACTCACGCCTCAGATTTGGCATTTCCCATCTGGGGTAATTTTGTAGAGTCCATACAAATTTTCGTGTAAAAAAATATTTGCATAATTTGTAATTTGAAGTATAGAAATTCATAAAGAGAAATTAAAACAAGAAGAATTTTAACCCTGACATGTATTTATACTTCGAACGTTTTGCTGTATTTCAAATCAAACAAAAGGGATTTTGTAAGTCAGCACCAATTGACTGATATTCCTTCCGTCAGCAAATACTGCAATACTCAATTCATAGACTGAAGATATTTGAACATGGGGTGTATACTCCTGTTTGTACAATGCCTTAGTATTTGAAAAAAGTTCATGCTTTCTACGAATTTAAGAACAACTTTAAAAGATAAATAACTGATCAGGAATTTCGCTCAGTGAGAGAGTACTTGAGCAAGTTTTCATTGAGGCTGTACAATTTTTGTTCTTTCTGTTATCAAGTTTTATATGTTTTATATCTTTTACATTTTTACTGTTCAATTTAAACTACTGTATCTGTTAAAATGTTAATGCATTTTGTGTATATTTATGTAAGTGTAGGATTACTCATACATATACTTTCAGCTTTGTTTAACTTTGTATTCGTAAATGAGACCAATCATAATCATAATCAGATAGTTACAATAATTATAATACAAAACAATATAAAAAAAGCATTTAGGGTGGGTTGAAAAAAATACTATTACTAAATAAAGTCTATACGGATAGTGTTTTCTATTCCTTCAAATGTAAGCTATTGGTGGAACTTAAATAATAATGATATACACTTTTATTTTTCTATAGCATTTATTTAAAATATAAACAATACAACTATTAAAAACAAATTTATATAGGCAACAGTAGTTCGACTAAAGAATGTAAAACTTGTATTGATGCGAAGAGTCTAGTTTCATATTTGAAACAAAATAATTAAAAATAAAATCTCATGTTATTTACATCAGTAAACTAATGAATTATCCCTAAACACTGTAATGTACTAATACGACAATAATGTACTTGCTCGTTGTCAAACGACATGTGCAAGGGCTGCACTCTTAACACAACCGTACTTAGTTACTTTCTTCGTTTTAATGGTTCTTTAAAAGTAAATTAATATATTAATAGAAACCAAGATAAATATAATGATTCATTTGCCAGTTTTTCTAACTGTCTGCCACATTCAAGATACTGAGGAACAAACAGCAAATAACGGATTCATAAGCACATACTTATGAAGCAATGTAACATAGTTTTATTAACATAATCACTTAACAAAATGCACTATATTCTTTTAGTTTCAAAGTTTGGTAATGTAAATACCAATCAGCCAATTCAGTGTAGAAATAAGGCAATTGGGGTCATCTTTAATTAGATAATACAGTAAGTAACAGTACTTGTCATGGATACTTTTCTAAATAACAACGGTGGAAATGATTGGACATTCTGTTTAAATTAAGCTCATCAAATTACACTATTCGCCGTCTCGCTTAGGTTTGATCTGTTATCAGAATATTTTATTCCTAACTAAACTGACAAGCTTGTTTGTTATTTTGTAGGTAGCGGAGGGTGTGAAATTTTCTAAAGTTCAGATAGGTATGTTGGATTTGTTTATTTTGTGAAGTACACTTAAAATCAGGAATGTGTTTTAGTTTCTTCAAATGTTCAGATACAATGTTCAGATTACAGGTATATATTGTTGATTGATCTACTGTTATATTAAAAGCTAGTTTGTTTTTAATCTATAGTTTTTATCATTTGTGTAAATTTAAAATTAGATTTGTAAATATAATTGTTGTTGGGATTCTTTCCTAATACTTGTTAAGTTATAAATACATTTTTACAATATTTAAAATTAATATGTACGTTATATTTAATATTAATTCACCTATAACTGGTGAACAACCACCAAGAAAACCTTTACAGGTATGATTTTGTCTATTAGTGCTGTACAAATTTGACCTCGTCTTACGTATATTATCGTGCGGCAAGTTTTCTTTAGTGGGTTTTTTAAACTCTCTGCTTTTCTGTTGGGCATAAAAGCTATCTCAATCATTGCAGTTTATTTTAATCACACTTTACTTCAAAACTTTCGGACTCAAATTTTCGTAAAGAAATATTTGTTTAACATCATTGGTAGTGTAACACGTTATGTATATTTTATGTTTTAAATTGTTCTACATGTTTTACCGATGACAATGTAAAACATCTTTGTTTTTTATTTTATATTTAATAATGTGTCAGTTATTGAACCACGACAGCAAACCACTTTTACTAAATGAGCATACAGTTTTTTGTTCACCCTAGTAGTATTGTTTACTTAGCGGTATAGTGAGAAAGCGGTAGATGAATCTGTTTTACGGTGATTTCTTTGGAGAAATTGGGAAGTACGAATGTGAATGTATAGATTTGTTGTACATTTTGTAATTAAGTTTATAAAGTAGTGTGTTCGTAGGTTAATCAAGAAAATTCTCTTTGCTTTTTAATTTAGTTTCTTTTGCAAATTATATATTTTAATTTACCTTATTAATGTAGATTTTAAACTTTTCTGCCTTACGCAATGTAATGCCAATGAATTCCACGTCATTTAAATGTATAGTTTAGTTCGGTTTTAATGTTTAATACCTAAACACTTATTGGTTTAAACTTCAAAGAGAAATCATAGAATAATTAAATAATGTGATTTAATATTTGATAAAATATTAAAATGGCTTTTATTAAAGGTATAAATGGTATATTTTATCCGTACTACGAACAAGATGAATAACACATAGATAACATTAGTTTGAACTAACTACAAAGCACTCAAACAAAACTAGGTCACATGTTTGTTAATGACAAGACCTATCAGATTATACCATCAGTTATGTGTCATAGCCAAACATATTTACATCAACAATCAAATTGTTGCTCTGAGTCATCCGTTAATTACATTTGTTGCAGTTATTTACCTCATAATACTGATTAGTCTATTTAGTAAACCTTTCTTTTTATTTCAACAACAAAAAACCATTGCTATTCTTAAGTATTATATTTGCATTCTTTTATAGTTAAGTTTAGCTTTATTTTAACTTCATGTATAAATAAACAAAGTACTGTGTTTTTCAGCTTATTTCTGGATAGATTAAAACCATAGTATTACAAATATTTGTATACGATATATAATTTAAAGCTACTTTCTTTTGATTCAATAATAATGTCACAACATTTTTGTTAAGTAGCTGAAAGAAAAATTATATATTTAATAATAAAGTCGTAAGTAATTTTTAATTCAAAGGTAATACTATATAATCGATACAAAGGTGATAGCAATATAAATAAACGAAAAGGAACAAAATTACAAAACAAAATATATAGGCCTGTGTATTATTTTCAACTACATAAATACGCATCTAAAACATAATTTCGGCGAAAAACTAATTTTGTTGCCAATACAAAAAAGTTCTTGTAACAAATTTCGAAATAAAATTAAAATTTTAGTGCTACGGAAAAATATTCTAGTTATCATTTTTAACGTTAAAGTAATGAAATCGGAATTTTTTATTTTCTAATAAACTAGAATCTTTTTTTGATACATTTTAATTAATCAAGTGTTTTCGCGTTTGATACTAAATATATAGTCTTGTTATGGAAGTTTCTGCGTTCAAAAAGTTTCTACGTGACAACAGATTTTTGGGGAAAATGTTTTTGATTACTTTTTTTTATTACATCTAAGTCACATTACTTATCAAGTAATTTATCTTATTCACATATAGTAATAGACGTATTGAGACGGATTAAGAAATAGGCATATCCGCTCAATGAAATAATTTTTCAATTTAATTATAAAATCTACTAAGTCCTTCAGACACCAATATACAGAGCAAGTTAGGCTAACTTTTCATGTTCAAAGTTGTTTGAATCTCAGCAGCCAAATGAAACAAGCTGGCTAGAGAACAATGGAAAAATTATTTTAATAAAAAAGTTGTTTTTAAAGTATAAAAATATGTAGAATAATCATGGTAATAAAAAAGACAAATCACAATTTGGAATTAAATAAAGAAATACAAAGTTATTAGCAAAATAAAAGCGAGGAAAAAAGTTAAAAGTCAGAATTTTTAAAATTTTTAAAATCTTTATAAGGGTATTGAAAGACCAGTAGAAAAATAGACAAATTACGAAAAAAGTTTTTGTTAAAATTAAATGGTAAATATAAACATAATTAAATAAAAAGTAATTAAAAAAGGAAAATTGAATCAAAGTAGTTTAAAGTACAGTTTTAGTAAAAAGTAGTAAATTAATTAAAATACATAAAGATTTTAACAAAATTAGTCACGTTTAAATAATATCAAAGAATAAATTTAAGAGTTATTAACGTTTTTAGGTAAAAAAGTAAAATGCCTATTTTCACCTATAAATAAAGGGTTAATAGAAAAAATGATAAGATATAAAAATAGAGATAATAATTAGTATAAAATGTCAAAACCTGTGAAAGATAGAAAAAAGGATTAATTTAAGGTAAAAGGGGTGTTAACATATTTAGACAAAAAGTGATGATACGAAAAGGACAATAACTCAACCAATAATTAACCAATTCGAAAACGGTAAAAGACTAGTTTAGTGGAAAGACGTAAACAATACAGTATGACCATAAAAAATATAAAAAACCTTATAATTTGGAAAAACCGCGAGTCAAGAAAAACGCGATCGCGAAAAAGGTGTGGAACGGGAACGCGACGTCGTACAACTACGAATCGAGTTTGTGCGTAGCCAGTAAACCAAGCTGAACAAAATGACATCATCCAGAACCCGATCAGATCACGGGAAGCCGAGTTACAGGAATTTGGGAATAAATGGTCACAAATCTCGCAAACCATAAGGAACAGGCAAAAGTTGATTATTTTTCTTGAAGAGAATTGTCGGTCGACCAAAGGTAAAGACACGCCCATTCTACAGTCTAGCCAATATAATTGCCAATGTACAAAATCAATTAATTTTGAAAACAATGCCAAAAATATAATTTTTACATATATTCGAGTAGAGAAAACAACCAGGATTATGGGAAAAATAAGGAAAAAATTCTAAAGTAATTACCGCCCGAGCGCCACACCGAAAACAAAAGGGAAATTGAGTAGAAGGGTTGGTAGGCTAATATAGGCTTTTGCCGGAGCTTGCCGAAAAACGCGGTTCGCTTCGTCAGTCTTCATCGAAACTCCGGGAAAGTCTCCACGCATCTCGTTAGATCATCGTATCACAGCAGAGCATAATAAATTTAAAGATTTTAATACTTCGTAAATCTAAATATTTAGTAAAGTATACAACAGAAAAAAAATCAATCTAGTTCATAGCGTAGTAAAATAAACGCTATATTTCGTCGAAAACACTATCGCCGAGAACTTCAAGGGAAGATCCAGGGTAACAGCGGCGAGGTCTGTTATCACGCGGCATTCGAACTCACAGGAGGAATCCAGACGAATTCACGGAAAGGCGACGTCGAAGGACAAGATCCCGGACTTCCAGAACAGCGTTCCAGATCGGGACTTCTAGAACATCGCACCAATCCCGGACTCAGGATCTCTAAGAAGGAATACACCGTATACGAAACAAGGTAGTGTCGGAGACACCTTTATAATTTTTCATAGTTTACAGCATTGACGAGTAGGGCTTTACTTTTAAAATTTTTAATATTTAAAGTGTTGGGGAATAAAATTTATAAAAAATAAAGTTAAACATATTCTATCTATCTTCCACAAAAAGGTTATTTTTTATTGATTTTGAAGTTACATTGTGTAGAAAAGATTTCACAGAATTTTAGCTAAGAAATTTTTTTTAGTAATTTAAGGACAAAGGATCCGATTGTTAAATCATATAAATAATACAAATTAAGAGTGATTAAAATTTATGTTCTATTCTCCAAATAAAAAATCTTTTATTCTGAGTAAATTACCAAAACCAATTTTAATTTTAAGAAGTGCTAATATTAAGGAAGGATTGGCTGGATATAACGAAGATTACTGTTCTCCGAAAGGCATGACTCCGGGCAGAGTTTAGTCTCTAAAAAATTAAACATCATAAATATTCCTTGGCAAAAAATAATTAAGGGTTTTATCGTAAGGTAAGGAACTAACGATAAATATCCTTGCAAAGACGAGCTACCCTCTTGACTTGACTGGTGGAGCTAGCCAGGAGCCAAAAAAGGTAATCAATTTAATTGTTTTTAAACACTAATTAGTTAAATTGCGAAAAGCGAGGTAGAACAGGTCAAAGGGGGGGAAGTAGATCGTTGCAGTATGTCGAAGATCTGGCTCATCACTAACACATCAAGTCACAATTCTTTGCCCTCTTCAATCTGCGCTGATTCTGGTACTTAGGGCGGCTACAGTTCTACGTTAGTATGTGTCCTCAATCTCTTACAAAGTTTAGTTGCACGTGTTGGTAACCATGAACCCCTATGCCGCGCATGTTAAAATCCATAACTTTAGGTACACTAAAAAAAAGACTATTATCCACAGGACCCTGAAATCTTTTTCCAGTATATTTTACACTATTATCTAAATGTTATAACTCTAAAAACTTATTTTTATAAATCATTTTTAAAACACATTAAAAAATAAAACATTTTTCAAATTAAAGATTTTGTTATTACTTTAGTTATCATGGTTACCTATTAAAAATAGGTTAACATTGTAGGTAATGCTACATAGTGTGCAAGTAAAAAAAAATTCAAATTGATAGTACAAGTAGTTAAGGAGAAAAGTACACTTACGTGTGAAAAAAGTGAGGTTTTCGTTAAAGCCAAAAAACAATCACCGACACTTTTTAATACTAAAACACTAACACTAAAACTCTCCTTCACCATAAGAAACACATTTTTCTTTTTCGTTATCTTCCCTTTTTCTATTTGTATTTCTTTTCTGCCTTCTTTTAATTTTATTTTTTGCTTTACTGGCTTTTCTGTCTTCGTAAATTCTCCTAAGTCTATCTTTTGCAAACCTACAACACAGTTTCTCCCAACATCTTTACACAGTTTTCTAGAACTTGTACTTTCCCCAGAGCTTCTTAATTGTAAGTTATGATGGCAACTCGTACACCAACTTTCAGAGTGGAAAGGCTGACAAAATTGTTCTTCGATATTCTAGTCCAAATTACATTAACATGTAGCAAAAGTTGTAAAATTAAAGAAAGTTTTGATTTTTGCAATTGACAGTTTTGTGAGTGTTAGAGAGAAAAAATAACCAGGTAAAACAAATAAAGATAAATTTTGATTATTTTAATGTCTAGCATATATCTAAGAACTTGTAACAATAAGAAATCATACATAAACATTTAGCTTGACTTGTGAAGTGATATACTCGCCAGAATATATTATCATAAATTGTATGTGATTTTTATCAACCAAAGTAAAATAAGTGAAATCAAATATCTTCCTGCTATTTATTCCAAAAATAAAGCACTATAAAGAATCTACAACAGTAGTAAGTCTTGATATATTGCAGGCATTTACTTACCTTTAAAAGAATTATAGGCCTACGGTTTTAGTTGAATTTGTACTAGCCTAAATAGTTTATCATTTGGATTATTAGTTATTTCGTAACTAAATACTAAATAAAAATATAATGGCAAGTTAATCAATTGCAAGTTATCAATTTTTATTGTACCTGCATTTTTATTACAGAAAATAAATAAATAGTAAGTATATTAAAGCTTGTCGAAGTAATTATTAGTCAGATACCATAACCCTATTTATAAGTAAATTAGTTCTAATCACTAAAGAATGCAATTTCAGCCTAATTTAAGCTATTTTTATTTTATTTTTTGCTTTAAAATTTACAATAACTATAATACATTGAATAATAACTATAATGCATTTTATTGGAGTAATTTGTAACTCTTTTATTTTATATTTCAATCACAGAACATTATATTATTTTAATTCTAGCATTTATATGCATGTTCAAAGAAATCTCCGTGTGTGTAGTGTAGTCGTAATTTAATATGTTATTAATACTATATATTATTCTTTATTTATTAACTTGAAATATTTATATTTTATTAAATATTTAATTAATCAAACTTTATTTACGAGTTAAAAATAGTCAATACTTACTTTAAGATAATAATATGTATATGTTCGACTACTCGATTTTATAACAGAGATTGTATAAATATAAATGTATAGGTGAGGTTTATAATTAAAATTTTAAATATTTAAATATAACATCCAAAACTATAATTAAATCAGCAGTATGTTGTAATTCTGTTCTTCAAAACCGTCTTAAATGGTGTAATAGTGTTAAATGTATCCAACAACTATTTGTAACGGAACACATAATATTAAGCCTTACATTTTCATAAGCCTGTTATTCGTTGTAACTTTACAATAGAAGAAATTATGCAAATTTAAGAACACGAACTACTTAAATTTAGTTTTTAAAATCTTCCAAAATTACCGAAATTTAGAACAGAAATAAGTAAAGCCGGTTACGGAATTGTGGTACAGACTGATCTATACAACAAAGACCATTTTACAATGGAAGTTGGATATACGTAGATGTGGCGCAGGGAATATTATTTTATTGAGTCCTGCTATAAATGAACTACAAGCAATGCTGCGGATTTCTTTGCATACTTTTCTTATTTCAAGAAATATCGTTTCACTACTTAAGCCTAATTTGTAATACTAGTTCTAAAAAGTAAGCGAGCGCAATTTCTTTGTCTACAAAATCTATTATTATTATAAATACTGGTTGGTATTTAGGTTAACGCTTTTGTCCATGTTACCTCTATTCACATAGTTTTTTATTAAAATAAATTTACTTTGGACAGTTTTGTTTTAAATTATGTGTTTTTTTTTTTTTTGCTGAAATTAGTTTGTATACTTTCTTGTACTTACTATACAGTAGACATGTTTAAGGCATTAAGTTATGTTTGTGTGTTTTAATAGACTAATGTTTAGGTAATATTGAATTTATTAGACATTTAGTTAATATAATACATTAGGCTTAAATCCATTAGTGAAAGTTAAATACAAATTTTTTTAGTCATATATCAAACTACAACTGCTATATTAATATCTTGTCTGGATGTGTATGAAATATATAAATAAAATAAAAGCCAATGTATTATATGTTTAAAAAATAAATAATACAATAATATTTGCAGGGCTGAAAGTAATTTTGAGCATTAACTTTTTCACAAAAGGATTTCTTCCTACTTTTTGAATAACTGAAATGTACAATGTTATTATTATTTGTTTTAATTAATCAATTCCAGGTATTTATTTAGATTGGTTTAATAGTTACAGTACTTCTAAATTCTGATAATATAAGTCGAACATTCAAGGAATACCAATGCTAATAAATTGTTTATATTATATGTCATAAATTAGATCTTTATATATTTTAAAACCTGATCTACTATAGTATTTTTTAAAGGTATAATTAATTATACATAAACACATTGAAGCAAATATAATAAAATGCAACACTATAAAGTGAAAACAAGATTTTCTTTACTTTGTTGTACTTTAGCCTGAAAGTGGAATCTGAAATATTACTCAGTTTATTTACCATAGGCTTCTTTCTGCAATAGCTTTTTTT
>JAGFPH010001689.1:14434-32278 GCA_018207615.1 Philaenus spumarius
AAAACATATCTTAAACGTCTATGTTATCCTAGCTATGCTTCTCATGTCTGTAAAGAATTTGTAGTAAAGAACGAATTTCTTTATACACGAAAGACTTGACATACAAGAATGGTTACGTTTCTAGCAAATTCTAAAATAGATTGTATTTGTTAGTATTCCAACTATTAATTAGTTTTTTTCCCTATCTTAAAACCATTTGTATAGTAGTTTTATATGGTGTACATCTCTGTAAGCGTTTAATTAATAAACATGAATTAAATTAAATCAAAAATCTAACAACCATTTTCCCCATTTTTCTGATACAAAGTATGAGAACACAAAGATAAGGTTATACTTTAATATTTATATAATCCGTTATGTTACATAATGTTTGTATTTATTTTGAAAATTTGTTTAAATTTGTGCAGCATGTAAAATATTTACATTGTCTACTTTATATTACTTTAGCCCTATATGCGTTCTTAATGAAATTTGTGTAATATGCAATCCAACTATTATTGCGAAATACACAGTTGTGAATATATTTGCTATCGTTAACTATTTAAAAGTAGAGACAACTACATGTGTATTTTAAATTAAACATTTTATAGAATTTTCTAAAATAATGTAGAATGTATTGAAGCTATAAGTACATTTCTAATGAGTACATTCAGTCTAATTATTATATAAGTATATTTTTATATTTTATAAAAGTATAAAATGTAATCACATGTTAAAAAAAAAAACAAACAAAAAACATAATGTCTTCTTTTTCTAATAACTTGGTCTATGACCTCTATTTCAGGTTTTGTGTCACCAATGTTTAATTGTATATGTTATTTACCTGTTGAATTCAATTACCACAAAAACTATTTAAATACAATATCCAATACACACAGAAATAAACTTTTAAAATTGAACCATTTATTGTTGTTTAAAAATGTGTTTTATGATTGAAAAAACGCTAAGCTGTTAAAACATAGATTACTTTTGACAATATAAAACAAAATTTAATTTAAGTTTACACATACTTACAGTGCACTATATAAATTGCTAACGAATCCCCTGTCGTCTATTCCCAGACAATTCATTTCTTAAATACAAATACATTTTAACAAATTAAAAAAAAATACTGTGTTATATTAGGATTAATCCTGGAATCAATGACTCACACCTGGTAAGTGTTACATGTGTTCCTGTTCACATTATCCTACACACCACAAATAAAGGGAATTCTTACATAGAATCGGGATGGTATGTAGGAAATGCGGACTGGCTGAAGAATCGGCGGAACACTACCTATTTTAATACGAGGCTTTAGGTAAAGCCAGAACTTTTACCCTAGGCCCCCAGGGCAGGAAAAGGAAACCATCCTAGGAAACCCAATAGGCAGTATCTGTGCCTTTATGAGGAAGGCGGGAGTTACTAGGTAGGAATGAATAACTAGGCAATTTTAAGGTGGCAAAAGATCTATTTTGTAGACAAAAAAATTTATTTAGAAAAAAAAACATCAAGGTATTGAAAACTTTTTACTTACTACATCGCAGAACAGGCATGATTATTGTATAAATATGATATTTATATATATTATTTATACGGTATTCCAAATTTCGCTAGTTGGTTAGAGAGCTCAATTGTAGAAATAGTCAAATGTTTACATAAATATGTATTTTCGAAACATAACCTATATTTAAATTAAACATAGGAGTGACCTTACTTCCTTGTACAACCTCATATTTTATACGACTGAGATAACTTCCTATTCCGCATAACTTCCTCCTGAGACAAATAACTGTAAAACCAGTCATTTACTTCATCATAAACCAATCAGTTTTTGGTTTAGCAAAAGCTTTTTTTTAAACAGAAATTAAGGTTTTTGATAAATAACTAGACTGAATTTATTTGAATTAATTTTATCTTTAATATTTGATGTGAGGTGAAATAAAGCGTCAGCATTACATTTCACGATTATAAACTTGAATTGAGATTTCGTAATTTTTTAGTTTGAATTAAATTTTTGAGCAAAACTATAATTCATCCATTTTTGTCATCTCTTTAACAAGCAGTAAGATAGGCCATGATTTTATATGTTTTTAATTATACAGCTCAGATGGTAAAATTTACAATTCTATATCTATTTACAATTACAAATGTATAATTTTAATGTATTTTAGAATATTAACAAATATAGTCTAAGAATAATTATTCCCAGTAAAAACTGTTAAGTAGGCCTACTTGTTTGTAGGCAATTCCACGAACTACGATATTTATAATTACTATTTTTACCACAACACCACAACACTTACCGATTAGATGTATAGCAATACTAATTTTACTTTGCATTGAGTAAAAAGTTCGGACCGATTGCCTTTTTCATATTTGTTATGACATATTATCAAAGTTTGTTACACCAAAATTTTCTACACATATTATGTAGTGTTTTTTTTTGTGGACCAACATTCTTTTCACAAATTTTAATTTGTTTTTATTGATGTTCTTTTAGTGATTTTTTCGCATGTCGTATGTTTGAAAAGTTCACTAAAACACTCTAATCTGCCAACTTGTTTTGTAAACTAGTGTTTAATTAAAATATGAAAAATATATATTTTGTATGGAGTACCATACTTTTTTGTTTGCACAGAAAATCCTACTCCCACACTCACACTTCGCGTGATTGATGGAGGTTTTATGTCGTTAGTTAAAGCCACTTCAAGATAACGTAAAAGTAATGACGTGATTTTTGAAAGCTTTTCAAAATATAATTTATGTTAAAAATGTGGTTAAATATAATTATTATTTACAAAACTCAGTATACGTACATCATACTGTATATGCAAAGTAATTCAGTTGTTTCATTTGTAAATAAATATTTAAGAAAAGGTGAAAACGTACTACAAACTTTGTAAATTAATTAAATAGGTTTTCTAAATGTTGTAAATTCAAACTGATTTCAAAGACAAACTTTTATTATAGTATAACTTTTTACAGTCCATCATTGCTACATTTTTTTAAATAATATTTAACCACAAGCATTACCTATCTATGATTGAATAAACCTAGGGATACACAACTTGCACATTAAATTAGAAAATGTATATGTAATTATATTATAATCATATTTTCAATATT
This sequence comes from Philaenus spumarius, assembly GCA_018207615.1. Lineage (NCBI taxonomy): Eukaryota > Metazoa > Arthropoda > Insecta > Hemiptera > Aphrophoridae > Philaenus > Philaenus spumarius. Next base: position 17,543 of record JAGFPH010001689.1, read on the forward strand.
ATGGAATATTTTAAGTGTGTACAGTTAAATGAATACTTATAAAGTACATTGACCTTAGGAAATGATACTGAATTATATAAACTAAAAATCCAACTTCGAACGCCACATAACGGAAGAAGTACATTCTTACACTAACTTTGAAAATAATTTCCGTCCACTACACATATTATGTAAGAAGGGCAAGCTAATGGACGCGCTGGAAGAGTATGAAATATATAGAGCGCAATAAGAAAATCCAGATCATGTGTTAAACGACCAATTGAATTTTAGATCTAATTTAATGTTTGACTTCGCCAGGGAGTTAGATAAGAAAAGCAAACAATAAACTTGGTAGGAAAGGGAAACCGTGGCTTCAGTAGTCAAACGGAGTCGTTCGTGTGCACACGCGGTTGTATTTTTATATGGATTGTTTGTGTTGATATGCGCGTTTATAAGTATTATATGTGTTATGTCTTTTAATAAGTTATTTTAATGTTATGACGACCTCAGCAGAGGGATATCTGATGATGGAACCAGTTCCGAAACGCGTCATACTGAGTAAGTAAGTAAATTACTTTTCAATTAAAAGTCACATAGACGGATATAATTTTTACATTTTATTTAAACTAAAAATGCTTTATAATGTTATTGTTACAACTTTCATATACCTAAATTATTTGCATAATATACATTTGTATCTTGTAATTTAAATATGTTTGTAAATTATATGTATCTGGTAATTTAAATGTTTATGTCAATATCCATGACAGTCTCAAAACTAGTTATATTTTAAATTAAGAATTAAAGTTATTTAATGAAGACCATCATCATATTTAATATTGTTAACATAATTACCATAATTAATAATTTGGTTTCTGTAGGACAATATTACTTAAATATTTGTTTTGAATAAACAACAAGCAACATTATTTGATGTATAACTTTAGAACGAACAATTACTACTACTGCCTCTTCTATTAAAATTGTTTTGTGTGCTTTAAACGAAACTTTAAGCTAGACTGAATTGTCAATGGAAGTTAGAAGAAATTAATGGTGACTATTCACTAAGTAAGTGAAAATTAAGCTTCTATTTCAGGAATATGGTAACATTATAAATTTCTGTATGGTTTTCAATTAAAATATTTTTCAGTTTAAATAAAGTATAAGAAAACGACAAAAAAATACTAAAAACAAATAATAGAATTCAACAGCCTGATAAATTATACACTTTTAATTGGGCAGAAATTTAGCCTATACATTATACAAGTATAAAACCACTAAAAGCAATTTATCCAATTAATTATGGTTTTGAAAGTAATCAAACTCAGGCAGTTTTAGTTATATTTTGTGTACTCTTAAAAACTTATATAAAAAGTAAGCTCTCGAATACTTTTGAAGCAGAGTACCGTAGAATCTAAAGACGTTAGTCCAGACTAATCCAATCGAAACCTTCCACAGAAGGTTCCATAGGTCGAATCTAGTAAATTACTACGAAAATAACAAATATTCTCAAACAACTCTCAGGAATATATATGCCTTAGCATTTCAGAAACAATGTAAAGGAATGATATACTAACTATATGACTTAAAACTCGGTATTTTACATAAATCTAAATTTCTAAATTAAAGAAGAAATTAATTACATTTTACACGCTCCTCTATCAGTGAATCTCACAATTAATCTTTCCTGTAAGTTACAACATCGGTGTATCGGTGTTTAATGTCGCGTAGGATTTAAATAACGCTAATTAGTTCTAAAACATATTACGCTTAATGTAATCATGTACTGTAATTTAAAACTCTCTCTTTCGGAAACATCTTTGTGGAAGATTTAAATGTCAAGTGTATGCAACAAGATTAAGTCTTCAATTACAAGGTCGTGCTAGAACAGAGAAAAGATATTATACAAACAGATTTTACTACCTCGATAAAAATGTCATTAATTACATTTAGGAAAATGGTTTTGGTCCTGGATGTGTGTTTATGATGTTCTTTGATTTCGTTTTACACATATGAGGCACTTCTGTTATACACGCAATAGTTTTCATACCAATTCCAATAAAAAGGTCTCTATTATTTATATCCTTAATAATATGTTCTTCTATTTCGATTTCACTGTTATCGGACAAATAATCGATTTCAAAATTTGTCTCTATCATTGAACCTCACAGTCTTTCCTGTAAGTCACATCAGATCGCACTGTAGATCAGTGTTTATAGGCGCGTAGGATTTGAATAACCCTAATTAGTTTTTAAACATATTACGAGTAATAGAATCTTTTTCTTTAAAACTTGATCATTTAAAAACATCTTTATACAACTAAGTTCAAGATTTTAATTTAAAGTTGGTGGCTTGATGGAAAAAATATTATAATTTTAATTACAAGTTCGTGCCAGAAAACATAGAAGATTATAAAGATATTTTACTACCACGATACAAAATTGAACAATAAAATATATAAATAAACAGTAAGTAAGGTGACCAATGATATTGTTTTCTAGAACTATGGTTTCTTGCAAAAGATAAGGATGAATGTAAAGGTTGTTGCCTACAGATATTACTACAACTGTTTTACAAATAACCAAAAAATGGCAAACAATGTTTTATAATAAAACATTTAAACTGTAAAAGTAGCTTAATTTCTATCTTATTTGAAATACTTAAATTTCACATAAATTATTATTGTATTAAAAGTAAGAAAAGTATTCATGAATAGAAAAATACCATTTGTTCAGAATTGTACTAGATATTGAATTTCGATAACAAGAATACATACATAAATGATCTCTTGGAAGTCGAAACTATTCTTTGTATCTTGCATCACCTGTAAAAAAAAAAACTAATAATAATAAATATACTGAAGGAGATATAGATTTTAACGTCGGGATTTACATCGGTGTTAAAAAAAAAACAGGAAAAATAAAAAAAAAAAAAAAACTATTATGAATTTGGGCTAATCTGTAGTAAGGCATTTATTATTATTCTTTGCTGTAAGTTCGGCGGGTTTTCTAATAGATAAAGAATGTTTTTAGTTATAAAGGAGAAAAGAGGAATAAAGGATTTTAAAAGAAAAATACAAGAACATAAGCTTCCGATTTGTGCTCGCGTTAAAGACGTCCGTCATACAATTAATAAGAGTTATTTGCATCTCGATAAATCAAAAAGAAGTCTTGAATTTTGTACTAATGAATCAAGTCATGACCTACTACTTATGAATGGTATGACTACATACAACAGTATCATGTATGCCTTTAAGTACGCATATGATACATGAATCATTATTTTACAAAGTCTCGCAACGCATCAATTCCAAAAACGTATTTTTTTTATTATTAGTACCTTATCACTTACACCATCAAGGAAAGGATAAATAATTGGCTAAAAACATTGAAAAATGCATCTCACAACTTTATAAATCTGGTGTATTTATTAAACCATACGGTCAGGTACCATTGTTTGCTACTCACAGCTCACGGCAGGTTTTGAAACAATAAATATGAATATAATTTCTGATCATCATTTTGAATCAGCAAATATATTATCCACTTAAGAGTAAACAAAAACTGCTGAGACTTCAGCTAGCTAATATTTCTGAAGTTCATGGTAGAGGAGTGTCTACTTTAGACAAATATAAAACGTTATTAAAGATTTCTTACAAAAAGTATCATTACTTTAGAAAATAACAACAGTTAAATATAAGGTGACGGAAGAACAATTGTATATGTTTCGTCTAATATGGAATAAACAAAGAGACACTATTTTAATTACCGTGGGAATAGTTTTATATATTACAACGGAGAGTTGAATGACGACAAAGAGTTTTACAATAATTAATCTTTCATACAATCTGTGTAAATAATAGTTGAGTAACATAAAGTTAATTACCTTGGAATTGATGTAATGTTCTACCAGGGTAATCCAGGAAGCGATGTAGGCGAACTTGGTGGGCACTGAACTAACACAGTTTATCACAATTGTATTTGTTATATTTTTGTCACTCTTAAATCAACACAGATTGCACTTATATAATATATCATTAAATAATGGGCGTCGTAGAGCCAATTGTAAGAATTACCGCGTTTGCGCAGTGTAATTTATGCAATTGCATATGAAATTGAAGCGAGTTAAAATAAGAAGAGGTTTTGCGTGCTACCCTACTGAAGCGTATGTTTCAACTGACCATCTCCCTTGATATTGGTAAGACGCGTTCATAATCACGTGATATATATGCTGATCAGGATGGACCAATGGGAGGTGATGAAGATGTCATTTAGTCTTGAACATTTCTGTACTTGCTGATAAATCACCTCTCGTGTGATTGATATGGACTCTTCTACATCGTATGATCGACTAATTATTATGGTCCGATATTGTTAGATGGAGATAGAAACTTATAAATTTAGAGATACAAGTTTATCCGATGATGGCATATAAAAATCCTAAACAGTATATGTTAGTAAAAAAACATTAAATTATAATGTTGGCCAAAAACACTCTTTAGAAGACAGGTTTATAGAAATGTAAAATAACAAACATTGTTAAGAACTTATAATAGGCCACCTATAAAAGCATCCATTTGTAATCTCAAGCAGAACTTACAAAGAACAATTCGTAAGGTGAATTATTAAAATAGTAGGTTTGTCCTGGAATTAATTAAACGTCTAGAAGGAGGAAAATTACAGTGAGAATTATTCCAGTCAGTTCTATTTCTCATTAACATACAAGAAGTAAAAAGTTATAATCAAGTGCATAAGGTATAGAATACATGAGTTAGTTTATTAAATTTTATTATTAGTTTTTTAACTTACTTACCTTTACCTAATGCAGTTAGACAAATGAAGACGGAGGCGGCAGAATATATCACTGGTATATCCATTGCCAATAACCAGGTTTGGATTCTCTTTATATATTTGGAGACAATAATACCTTTTTCAGAGTCTCCATATATATCATACTGGAAGATGACTTTAACCTCTTGCTTTATTTTTCCCCCGCTGCCTGAAATACTCACATTTAGGATACATGTGTGTGTAGGACCACAAACATTTTGATGAAGAATCAAACGTTTACAATTAATTGTGATTATGTTAGACAGTAATTATTTTGTCATTAATTATAAAAAAATTCCATATTATTGTTTGTTTCGTTAAAATTATTTTTGGTGTAAAACATTATATACAAATTATTAACCTTGTATTAGCATTTATTGAAGTATTTATTACATATTATACATATACATTTGTTTATTATTATACATATATGTACATATTTTCTTATCGTGTCAAATGTACCATTATTAGGCGAATTTAAGTTGATGGTAGAGTTTAATTAATGTCAATAATTTAATATAAATGACATACCAAATTTGAATCTTAATTAAGAAAACAGTCCTGCTACAAAATGTTCCTAAGATTATTAAATAAAATTGGTTTAAAGTTACTACAGACTATATATTCTAGACACAATAATTAAAAACCTTCCTGCTAAAAACAACTCGCACGTACAACTATCAGAGTAAATAAACTATCAGAGTCAACAAAAGGTTAACTTACTCTCAAGTTCTTTAATTTCCCTTGAGATCTTGTATCACTATGGTTTAAAGTGTCTCCAGAACTTGTATGTGACTTCCTACAGAACAAACTGTCTGACGTAAATATATTTTTAATTCTAAATTAAATTCTCACTTTTGTATTTTTACTTACATTGAAAACAAATATAAGTATTCAGATAGTATTATAATAATAGTATTTAGAGGAGATTTAAACATTGATAATAATGTTGTAATAAAAAATATGTTTACAAAATAAAGTTTAGAAATCTTTACAGTTAAGCTTAATTAGATTTGTCCTTATCTCCCTAACCTATAATTAAAATATACAAAGAAAAATTATTTAAATAATATGTGTTAAAAAAATATTTATTTTACTTAATTCATGTTTCAAACAAAGTACGTGATCTAATATACTTTACCGAAATGTGTACAATATTACCTATACATAAACATATTAAAGGGAGATAAACATCGTCCTATATAGGTATACACATATTCCTTCACCTATAATAGCCTACACATAACAAAGTTATACAGAATATATAGAAAATAACAATATTATAAAGAATTTTTATGCTGCAAAACTAGATAATCTTTATTAAAGTTTAATGGAAGATTACTCACATTTATTGCTCAAATGATAGTGCATGTGGTTCCATGAGGAAAGTTTTATTAACTTTATTTTGTTATGACTCTAAATCTACTTCTACACACCTCCTACAATGGACATAAAAGTCAAATTTGTTTTAAGTTAAAATGGATTCAGACGAGATTTAATAGAAATGTGATTTTATGTTTATTTATGTATATTAAATAATAACTTAAAAATATATAACAAATAATCAACAAAACCGATCGATCGAAGATTTCATTTAGTATAAGTTGATTTTTAAAGTCAAGATAAAACGATTTTTTCCATTTAGATACGAACAAATATTCTATCCAGTATGATTCCATCCAGTCTACAAAGTACAATTTAAAGGTTGCATTGTTTCAAAGTTCTTAAGAAAAAAACCTTGCATAGCTCCATAAATTTCATCGAGTTTATAGCAATGTATAATTTAGCAAATTTGTTTGGATTTAAAATAAAAACTATATAACAAAAGGCAGTTTATAAAACAATAAACATAATATCTTACAATTAGAAATTAATTTACTGGTACATTTTATTATTTGTATAGTTCATAATTACAATTTAAGAGAACATTGAGGGAAAATTATTTAAAACATTTATCAAGTTAGAAAAAATATATACACTGTTCATGTACATGAGGAAAATATTAAAAATTGTATGTACAAGTTTTTTTCTGTAAACATCAAAGATTTGTTATAGGATGGCATAATATTAATTTTAAAAAGTTTAAAAGTATTAAGAACAAAAAGGAAACATTTTCTGTGCAATCAATCTCTATACGAAATGAATTTGGAATATTTTTTAATAAATCCATAATTGAGTAATTAAACTATAAACTATGGTTAAAGTGCTGATGCAATAAATTTTGAATGAAATACGGCATACAATATGCAGAAATACAATCTCATATGTAAATAATGTTGTCATATTTTTGTGCTGTGTGCTGATGTCACATAACGTTTAGTCATGTCAACCACAAACCTGTGACCTAGAATTGTGATTGCTTTATTATATTAACCTTGCCAATGCTTTGAATAAATGTTATATTATTTCATTAGATTGCAAGAAATTTCTGAAATGTTGAATAACAGAACAATTTAGTCTGACGTTTTTGGTGCTTCATACTTTATATTAGGGAACAGTTGTGAACTAATATAAAAGTGAGAAAAATATTTTTCATAATATTAAATAATGTACATACAAAAACTATATCGGTAATTAATTCGACAAGCACAATTATTTTGTTTATCACTATGTTGAAAGTACATATTTTAAAATATGAATAGCTTAGTAAGATAAATCAAAATTAAACTTAGATCCTATTAAGCATTATTTTAAGTTTTCATCTTAGTTTGATGTTGGGAATTACGCTCTGATTTCTTGGAGCCTTTTTTCTGAACACCCTGTAAATGTAATAAATATAAAATTAAATAAATATATACAACAGTTGGAATTTTAAAACGTTGTAATTATTAAATTTGTATTAAAGATAAATTATACTCATTAAAACATCTAGACGTAACTTACAACTTATTTTTGAATACATTGCCTGACAACAGGAAATAAAAAAAATAATATTTGTTCACCATGTAAATAAAAATAGTACGTAATATATAAATAATCATAACAAAATTATAATACACCCCTTTAATTTCTCTCGACAGCTTTTCCTTTATTCTACTCATTCTACTAATATATTTTTCTGAGACAATAATAAATTTATTAATACAAATATTTAAAAAAAAATCTGGAAATTGGTTGACCGTGCAGGCCAACCCTAGAACTTCCCGCTTAGTTTGAATTTTAAACGCTTAAAAATGAGTTTATTTGCTTAAATACCAAAAAACGAAAATTTGTGAATTTTTAAACAACGATAACTTTTGAATGCGCCGTTCGATTTTCATTTTAAAAAAAGCATTCTACGCAGATTTAAAGCACAAAAAGAATATGTACATTTTTATATTGATTGGTTGAGAAATCTGGAAGATATGTTAAAAAAATACAAAAAATACCAAAAAACGAAAATTTGTGAATTTTTAAACAACGATAACTTTTGAATGCGTCGTCCGATTTTCATTTTCAAAAAAGCAGTCGACGCAGTTTTTTAAGCACAAAAATTGTATACATGGTTTTATGATGATTTTTTCGCACGCTTTAAAGTTATTTTTAAAAAACATAAAAATTCAAAAAATTTAGGTTTTTTTTTTTTAAATTTCTTCGGATTGGCTCGATGGATTAACTCTCAAATCTAATCAGATCTAAGTTTTGATACACCCTTTCGAATGACATGTCGTAGAATTCAATCAGTTGATTCGTTTTTGAGAAACTGTACGACAAAAATTTATTTACACACATACATCCACACACCTACACACACACACACACGGTCGGACATCTCGGCGGGAATAGTCAGAATGGCTTCCTGGGACCTCAAAACGTGGAGATTTTATGAAAACTCGACTTTCGAAAATCGGACCGAAATCAATAACTTCCCTTTATTGGTAGCGGGAAGTTAATTTATTGGTAGCGGAAAGTTAAAAATTATTTTGAACATCAAAATAACTCCTCTTGTCAATGTTATGTACCAGAAAATTATAACTATCAGGCAGATTATAATACGTTGCCTGTGGTAATTTTGCAATGAAATTATAAGCAATCAAGATAGCCTGCAATGTAATTTGTAATTAAACTCTGCTTGGGTGTGAGTTTGTCCGGATATTGCACTGACATAGTGAATATTGCTAAACTTGTACAATAAATAAAATGATTGTATTGTAACAAGTGTATAGTTAGTATTACATAGCCTATATAATAGTTAATACTATTTAAATGCAATTTCAACAATTCTCTAAGTAACTCCTGTTTAATTTTATTATAGCTTCTGTAAAATGGCAATAATACTATTATGTCTGTGAATAACTGCATTTTAAAAAAGGTTTATAAGTTATTTAATAAGTGTATTTATTCCCACAAGCACTTTTTTCTTTTTTTCTGAACGTTCTTCCTTTACTTAAGCAGGACGGGTAGCAGCTTATAGTGCAGTTAAATTTCTTGTCAGAACCTAGATTAAACATAAAGTTAAAACCTTAGTAAACTATCGTTCTTCCCCACTATTATATTGTTAAATTTTAAACTTAAGGTAGTGCATTAATTAACCACAAATGAAAAAAAGTTTAGTAGAAAAAGTAAGAAGAACGAATATTAACTATTCACTAAATTCAATCAATTCACGAGGGAAGGTAATATTGTGATTATTATACACCTGAATTCTTTTAAATATGCTATTAAAATGTAAAATAACAGTTTTATTTATCGAATTAAAAGTATTGTAACTAAAAAGAGAAAACTAAACAAATCAAACTCTACCATTTATATTAAATTATTTAAATATAAATTTATTGATATACTAATAGTAATGATGACTTAAACTTTAACAAATAGTACTGTAAAATACTGAAGCTGATTATTTAGCAAATAATTTTGGTATTAACATTAAAACTATTAGCGAAGAATTAACAAGTTTTTTATAACAAATACAAAACCAATTCGTAATTAATTTCTTTAAAAACAAATGTATGCTTAAGAAAAACTTCAGTTAATTCTGTCAAAGTACATAGGAATTGAATCCCTCTACGAAGGAAAACTTCCAACTTTTAATGCAACTAGAATCACAGAATATCTTGCATTTACCATAACTGTAGGCTAACTATTAAGAAACATATTTTACTTCATTAAAAGTTTAGGATATAAAATATAGACCTAATACACAATAACATGGTTATCACATAGTTTATCATGAAACTGAATTATTTTAACAAGTGTTTTACTTAACTTCAACAATGTTACAAATATCAGAACATATAAGAAGCAAAACATGCTTGTATGTTTTACTTTTGAAAATCTGATGTATTTATAAGGGATTTATTTAAAATAAGACGTAATATAATATAAGTATTTATTTATAGAAGACCATTTTAATAGTGACTTGGTGATTTCGGTGTAAATATTGTTAAACTGATCAATTAAATATTATATAATAAATTTAATACATAAGATTACAAAAAGGTTACATTTAGATACTTCCAAAATTCAGAAGAGAGTAAGAATAATACACCATTTCTATCTCTTTCGAGCAGAAAGTTAATTTTCCTGTAAACTAATAAAATTTAACAAATGTGCAATTATATTTATAGAACTTTTTCGATATGATCAAATCCTTATATACTGTATTTAAAAAATGTACTTCTCGTTTTAAGTATATTAAGTAAATTAGTGTTTTATTGTTTTTTTCATGATTTTAAATTGTTTAACCATATTAATAAATTTATATTTTATATATATTTATGTATATTTATATTTTATTTTATAAATAAATAGTAAAATTTTTCCCTTTTAAATTAACTTGTTTTGTAATTAATAGATTATCTGTATTTTATGTTTGTTGTGGAGTTAAGTTTATGTGAAATGATGAGCTAATGACTTTAATAATTAAGCCTAAAGTATATCCATTAAATTTTTCATTTTCACATTAACAAAGACATTTTAATAAAATGTGTTTGGATCCCTTAACATTGCATCTACGGAAATGCTAAAATTAAGTATTTGTTACATGCAGAAACAAATTTCTTAGTTATATTTGGTTTTAAAATAAAGAGAGTATTTGTAAAAGGTTAAATTCTAAAAAGAATCGAATAAAATGATGCCATTTCTAATCTGTTGATTGTGTATAGCTCGTCAGAAATAACATTTTAATTGACCGACCCACTACATCCATAAAGTCAAGGGGAAGTACGCAAATGCTTATTTGAAATTCAGCGGTCATTATAGTCATATAGTTTAACCTAATATAAAGTATCAAACATTTTCAAATTACACTTTATTAAGGTAGATAGAAGTAAAGGTAAATAAAAAAATATAAGGAATAAACTTATATAAATTATCTAATAATAAATATAGCATTCCGACGTTTTACAAAGTTAGGAAATAACATCATTTGAATTGTAAATGATCTACAATCCACTTAAATACGGTTCCACTTTATTCCAATCAAAATTCTGACTTCTCATATTATATAATAAAGAACGAAATAAATAAATAAATTTAAAATCATGAATTAAACTAGGTGAGGCACTTCAGCAAAATACGAATTTTTGTAGAATTGAACTTGGGTTGTTTTTAATGCGGTTCATACCAGGAATTCAGTCTATTCAGTAAAACCTATAACTGAGATAACATAAAATCTGGTTTAATCGGGCTGGCTCAGTTGGTAAAGTTTTACCACGGAATGGTAATGGTCTTGGTCCATAATTTTCAATTGTAAATTAGTTTGTTTGTATGATTATTTATATACTTTATTTATGTTCTTTTTTTAATTAGGTTTAGATTCGATATTTAAAATAACTTGTAAATAACAACAGAAATTATTTGGTAAACATTGTTTTGTTCTTGAGAAAATTAATAATTTTTGATAGTATAATTTAAGGTAGAATTGAGACTATTATCTCATCTTTCAGGTTATACATAATAAAACAAACACCAAAGCACAAACTTAATACTCGATTTACTTTTAATATCACATTTCATAATAGTTTTCATATAAATATTTTAAAATTATAATATTTTAATTTGACTCCGTTTATTTGTAATTGACGTTTCATTAATACCAATACTAAAGAGTCAAAATGTAACACAAATTAGTTAGGCACTTTTCAAATCCACCTAATCAATTACTTTCGGCTTGTGCCTAATTTCACATTTACAAGTACAAATAGTTTTAGGAAAAAAATTATTTATTACTTAATTTAAATTGTAAAAAAATAAAAAATGTATATATTATATCGAATAATGTATATTTTTATGTTAGTAGGAGTTTTTGATACTAACACCCTTTGTTATAGTTTAATATTTTAGAAGTAACAGACAATTTAATTTATACAATCTATTAAAAATACTGTCAATAAATATTTATATTTAAATAGAAAACACAAATTCATTGGCAAATCCCGGTGGAGAAAAAAAGCTCTTTATCTTACACATTTTATTTTCGAAACTAGATTTTATTATAAATATATATATATTCAGTTACAAGTATTTGGTTTATATAAAATATTATCATTACATTTTGTGAACAAAATCTGAAATAACATTGTCAAATATTAGATTTTATTTTAAAATTTAAATAATGCCGTTGTGGTTTACACAAAATTTATATATTTTCCCACAAAACCTGTAATATTACAAGTAGTGAATAACTTTTGAAAAAGTATTTAATAGTATACAAAGACTTTTACAATTGTTCCTTCTTTCATTTAGGTTAAGCCAATATTAATTATGATATTCATTGTTTGGTGCCAAGTCACAATTAAATAATAATATATTAATTATCTTGTATGTCCGTCTTGTGACTTCAAGTGGGTTGATTCTTATGACTAGTTTCGAGATCTTGACGCCATCATCAGATAATTCCTATTTCACTTAGAGGAGCTCGTCATATATATATAAACATACACACACACAACACATACACTAGCACAAATAAACATCAATGTTTCTGACACCGTCGTACACTCTTTCATGTCTGTCGGAGTTAGCCTACTGCCTGCAAGATCTAACAGACCGGCTGATAACGATCTCTGTTGGGCGCTTTTAAATGATTTTAAGCTGTATCATAAAAACGATGAGATTGGAAGGAAAGTTGATAATTTAAGATGTTATTTGTATCGTTTTTGAAGGTTCTGTAGATTTCAAATTCCTCATTCGCGTTCATTAATCTGCCTTTTTTGCAAACGTTGGATTTTTTGCTTCTACATTGGATTTAAAATCACCTAGGCCGTGTTTGCGTAGTTCGACTTGGTGATGTTTTGGTTGAAGGGGAGGTGTCATTTATAACGGTCTATGACATTTCTCTCTGTTTGTCCCATGTAATATTTGTTACAGTCTGGGCATTTTATTTTGTAAACGCCAGATTTATATTCAATGGAGGTGTCCGTTCTACGTTTATGGGATAAATATATGCTATTATTTGTACGGAGTGCAACAAGCGTGCGTGGTGTTACATTTCTTGAGTATGTTATTCAACACATTATACAAGAGGCTGGTCTATTCTGAGGAAATGTATTTGTTGTCTCTGGTTATGTCGTTATTTGAGTTCGTTCTATTTAGTCTTTTACTATGGCTTTTAATCAATTTGACTATTATAGAACTCTTGTAACCGTTTGCTACCGCTATGTGTTTAATGATGTTGATTTCTTTATGGTATTCTATCTTGCTAAGTGGGACAGTAAGAAGTCTGTGTGTGAAGCAGTAGAATGCTGCCATTTTTTGCGAGTACAGATGGTGAGATAGTGCGTGAATAGTGACGTCTGTAGTGGTTGGTTTTCGGTATATTTTATATTCAAACTTATCTGTTGTTTTGTAATGGTTAAGTAAAAACCACAGATAAATTAATGCTCCTCTAAGTGAAATATGAATTATCTGATGCTGGGGTCAAGACCTCGAAACTAGTCATAAAAGTCAATCCACTTGAAGTAACAAGATGGACCTACAAGGTAATTGCTACATTATTACAATATTAAATACTTGTGCTTCTTAATTACTGCATTATGAACTAAGCTACATTATTTTCATATTAGGAAATTTAACTTAAAACCATAACACTTAAACAGTCATTTATTTGAAGTAAAATTCGTCATATTTCAAAATAAAAAATAAAGTATTGTACAATAGTAATACAAGTACTGTATTGTATTTACTAGGCCTACTCAACATATAAAACGTGTATTATAAAACGAATAATTCAAATCACATTTACAAGAATTTGATAACAAAGCCAACAAATATAATGTAATATAACCGACAAAGTTAAACCTTTTTTTAATTCAATACAATTAATGAGATAAAATAAACATCTAACTTGATAAAGTATTTGAATAAACTACTACTTAGTGCATTATTAATAACAAAAGAATTAGTAAATAACTAAATATTCAAAGTAAAGTCATTACTAACATGAATCTACGTTTCAAAGTCATTGGAAATGCAGACAATATTTTAATTCTACTAAATTTTTTAATCAGTACAACTTAACAAATTTTACTTTAGAAACCACCCAGAATGTAAAAAGCTATAACACTTAGCTTCAAGATTTATATGTTTATATGTCAGATAAAGCAAGCAATAATTGAAACTTATTATTTTGAAGCTATTAATATCTACTATAATAATAATGGTACCATGAACAAATTAATATATTGATAATGTTTATATTTTGTATATAAATATATATTTTATTTTTTATCTAAATACGTTTATATTTTTTAGAATATGGTCACAATAGTACATTTATATAAAATGATCATAAACCTATGAAAAAAAATATCTAGTCTTGTGTTTATTTAATGTAACCACCTGCTGATATAAATGGTTATATTTTCGCCTGATATATTACGTTTTTCCTAGGTATAGAGTTGTCGGCAAAGTCGTGATTGATAGAGCTACACTCCAGTGTTAGGTGAAATAAAGTGATAAATGTCAACCCCTTTTCAGAAAAGTTCTTAAGTCGATAGCGGTTAGA
>JAGFPH010001689.1:49794-86187 GCA_018207615.1 Philaenus spumarius
CCTAGGCCTACTTATTTCGCACTGAGGTAAGGTTACAAGGTTTATGAAATATAATATGCAAAGGACATTAAAAGTTAGTTTTATCAAGTTAACGAGATAATTCCATTTATTTGGTTGTGTTTAGTTTGAATTTGTGGTTTGTAATATAGTCTATTTTCTAGATAACAAGATCAATACATTTGTTATTGTTTGGAGTTTGTGTTTGACAAATACGTACTGTAGGTACGATAACAAATGTAATTTAAAACTTTAAAACCTCAATGCTTTATCTAAAATGATATATTGGCGTAAATAAAGCTTCATTTTGAATAAATATTTTACTTGTGATATTATTTTGAAATTATTAATATAACAATGGTATTCAAAGGTAATTCAAATAAAAAGAAAAAGCTTTTGCGAGATTAACTGTTTTATCTCCTTTAACACTAGTGACCTGCATTTATTTCAATTTAAAACTATATTTAATTTAATAATATCTAATATTTAAATATCACAAAAAGATGCGCTACAAATATGTGTAAATTTTACACAATGTCTGCAGGTAGTAATGGTATAACAAAAATTTATAATATTTTCTTAAGTAATTATGTATTTGTATTAAACACTAATGAATAAAGTATTTCATTTTTCACCTCAGTAAAATAAATAAATAAACTACGTATTTTATATATTACTATAAGAAAATATCACCACTATAACTGTTAATAGTACGTAGGATACTGCTTTGTTCTACGTATATGAACAGCAGTTTAAGAAATATAGGATAAACCTACATCTGATGCAGATAACAAACTTTAATAAATATCTCAATAATCTACACCATTCTCTCAAGTTTACAAGTGAAATTGAAATTGGCAGCAATATAAATTACCTAGACCTAAACATTAGTAAAATAAATAATAATAATCGATCTAAGATCTACAGGTAGCCTACCCAGACTATTCACACAATACACGCTTCATCCAGACACTGAACCAGACTTAGAACAAGAGGTATGTTCCAGCTTTCTTGTAATAATAGTAAGACTATATATATATGTCAAACGTGCCGACCCTTCATAGAAAGATTCAACTAACACTTACCAAAAAGCACTTGATCTAAACACCCATAAGTCGAACTTTCCCGAGCATTTAATAACTAACCTCCTCAGATACAGTTATTTAAACAATAATATGAATATCGTTCATTTATGTAAAATATGCACGAACAGAATATATTGAACTACAAGGTGAAAACAAATATTGTGTTTGACACTTTAATTGGCATGGAGAACAAAACAAACTTTCGTTAGCCAACCGCAACTCTCGAAACGTCAATTATTCCCGTATGCTTCCAAACTTAATTTGAGTTAGCTTACCTTCGCCAGTTCAACTTGTGTCAAAATAATGCTTTAATTTTTTGTTTGGTACATGTTTATTTGTGTATGACTAATGGTTTTACGACTCTCTCACTAGTGAGAGAAATAGTTTTATTTATGTGTTTTAATTGTAATTTACAAAACCAGAAGACGCTGCCGTCACAACGTTATATTATGGATTGGTGACCAGACAGTATACATATTTTAACATGTGTTTTTTATTTCTTCCTCGTGCGGCTTGATTTAACTCTTTTAAAGTCACAAGACAAGTTATTCAATTTGCTGTCACCTCTTTGTAAATCGTCAACAATTAATTATGAAATAATTCGATTTAATATTGGTACACTGTTGTAACCAAAAACCTTTTTATTATAATTGGGAAACTAAGCATTACCTTAAGAGAAATAATAGTTTCATCAACACAGAGCTTTAGTTTGATGGATAATCTACAGTAGATTATTTTTACTTTGTGTATGTAAAAAATTAAGAATTTGTTTTCCAAATTCAAATAGGGAGTTTAAAAATCATGGATATTTATTTATCTTTTTTAAGAAACTTAAAGTTTGAAGGCAATGTTTTACAAAACTAACCGTTATGACTTAGTGAAGGGGCTTTAACTAACGACTTTTCCGCAACATCAATCATACGGCCCTAAGTAGGGAGATAGAGCAAGTTTCTGAGAAAGCAAACATTCACAATCGGCATAGTAATGCTGCATTCTACCTTAAAATCCGAGGTTGTGAAATTCGGATTTAATAACTTTTACATAAATAACATAAAAAAAGTAATGATTGCTAATATTTAGGCGTGTAAAAATGTTTAACTACTAACTTTTGGAATTGCTATTTAATTTACAGTGTTCACTTACAATTACTTGCTTATTTAAGAAAGACCATATGAATTTAAAAAAATATGTATATACAGTACGACTGACCCTGGAAATTTCAGTCAGTTAGATAACTGTTTTTAAATTATTAATCAAAAATATATATGCATATAAAATAAAATGTTTTTACTGATATCAATTTCAAGAAGACTTTATAATAAGTTATGTGAGATATTATTTTAAAACTAAGAAATTTATTTATCTTTAATGTTTCAACAAGATAACTCCCTCTTAAATTAAAACAGAATAATCGAAAGTAATCGAAAGATAAACAAAATTTATTTTAAAGTTTTCTTATAAAGTTTTAATACTATATATAACTTTAATTTCCGTTCCAATTGCGTTATTAATTATTCATACAGTGACCTGTATTTAGAGAAGTATTTTTGTTATGAATAGTAAAAAGCTATAATATCTCAATTAACAATTTAGAATTATTTAAAATTCACATCTATACATACGTACATTTTTATTTCAAATTATTCATATTTATAAAACATTATTTTCACTTAAATAAAAACAGCCTTTTATAGTAAACAAAGAAATAGGTTACAATAAAAAATATATTCCAACCTGATAGTAGTGATGTTAGGGATGCCGAAACCATAGAAAGACGAGACCAAAAGAAGGACTTCCACACATTTTTTTAAATAGAATTGTATATAATATTTCTCAAAGTTTTTTTTGTATCAACGTCAAATGTATTCCTTATTCTTGATAAAAATTATTGATTCAAACATAATTTTAAAGCTTATGATCAAACGATATTGATGAAAAATAAACATTTAACTTTAAATTAAAGTTTTCCTTAAAACAATTTACAACAAGTCTTTCAAATATATTATTTATCAAAGGTGTTTTTGTGGCAATGCCTTAATCTACCTTAACTCTTCATAAACATTAATGATTCAAACATAATTTTAAAGCTTATGTTAACCGCTATCGACAAAAAATAATCAAATATCTTAAAATGTATGTTTTCGTAAACAAAATTATTAAATAAACTTTCTTATTATTCCAAATACAGTAACAGGCATCAACTATTAACAATCTGTTAAACTAACACGACAACTGTTGTTTAAAAAAATGTAAATAAATAGTTGTAATTAAATGAATTAATTAAATCCAATTATTACATCAGTGGTCGTTTTCGAATATAAGCGATATTTTCAAAGGTCAACTAATTATTTATTAATATTTAGTTTTTTGTGTTATTGTTTGTACTGATGGAATTATCTTGTAGCATTAAACATAGCTAACCACTTGGACTAATAATAATATAGACAATATTTAGAATAAAATTGTTTTTTTTGTGTGTTTTATAGAGAACTGACACCTACTTGACACAGGCGTCAGTGTCATATGTCATTTTATAAGGAACTGCTCGTTATTTCTTGCATATAACGTCGACGTTCAGCTACCTAGTGGTTGATATCAAATCTATTGGTTTTCGTGTAGGTTTAACTGAGCGAGCGGTTTTATAGATTTTTAAGATGTAGAGGATTATTATTGGTCAATTGGTTTACTGGAAGTGTGGGAAATACTGTAGGTGAGCTTGGGGAACATCTGCATCGCATACGGCACATTGCAGTCCTTTTTGAAGAAACTTAAATTACTTTCATACAAAAAATATTTCAACTTGTAATTTAAGTGGTTTAAGTGGTTACAATTCTTCCAACCACGAAGACTGTTCCTGCAAAATGTTATCTAAAGTATATAGTGCAGTAGTTTGGAATTAGAAGAATTTATACAATTTGCACGAAAGCCAGGAGATTTTTCGCCCAGTTATTCTTTTAATGAAATCTATTTATATATATTTAATCTTAAAGAATAATTATTGTTAAATAACAAGCATTTCACACCTCGAAGTTTAATCAAGTAATTAAAAATATACACATCAACCCCAATAATTAATCACAAATAAATTCGATAAAACAGGTTTAAAATGTAAATTTCAATAACGCGTAATAATTTAAATACAACAAATATTGCATTATAGTTACGTCGATTGATTTACTCGGCACTAAATGGAACTGAAATTATACAAATAAATACTGTAATATAACAATCTACTAAAATGTACGTGTACTTTATTTGAACGTTAAACTTTTAGGGAAAAATAACATATTTAAAAAAATCTATAAATATTGTATCGTTTGTTCAAATAACAAATATTGTTTGTTGTTTTCTAATTTTGCTGTACCTAATTTAATAGAATACACAACAGGTAGTCTCTTTATTAGAACGAACTACATAATTTTTTTTTAATTTTATCTCTCAAGCTACCGGAGACCGTACATTATTAAATAATACATATCACACAATTAGTATTAATAAACGGTAAACAGTTTTCATTAACTCTCATTTAATGATTTATGTTATAACTATATTTCAGTTTCTGATAGTAAAGCATTTAATTTTTCATTATAACTCCTACTTCCTGATCACAATGAAAAATATAATGTATAATTACTTTTATTTTACCTTGCTTTTTGTGATGTATGGAGCCCCGTAAGTTGACGACTACGGTTTCGACTTCACAGAGTTATTTTAAAGTCACACACAACACACATACCACACTATTTAACTAATGTGATTGTTATAGTGTGATATGTGTGTTGTGTGTGAATTGAAAATGACTCTGTGAAGTCGAAACCGCGGTCTTCAACTTACGGGACATCATAGATCACAAAAAGCAAGGTAAAATCTAATTATTATACATTCATTTAATCTACCTTAGGCCTAAAAGAATTTACCTTTATTCTCTATATTGAGTCTGATGTCTTCCATGACAGTTATGACTAATAAAACAAGTTTCAACTTAAAAATAAATGTTAAGAATGGGAACAAAAATAACTGTCAGATATTATTTATATATTTTGAATAGGATGTGTAATCAAAAATACACGAAAGGTCACATACATGTTGTGCAGTCAGAATTTACGATGCTGATACAAATTCTCTTGGGAAATTAAATAACTTCCAAGCAAGTTAACCTTTGCTTGACTGCAAACGTTTATGGACTAAATTTACTGTGGTGAGTGTTTTTATACTGTGGCTGCTTTGAAATACTTTGTTTCAATAGAAGTCTAAGGATTATTGTATAAAATAACATTATTGAATCAGGTTATACACGGTATACCTTATTTTACCGTAAGTATTTTTAAATATGTATCTGTATACAATTTGGGAGACTTATATTAGTAAACTCATTGAAATCATAATATACAGCGGTTGTTTACAAATGTTTAAAATAAAATAAAATTTGTAAAAATTAACTATCAAAAATCATACAGTCATTTTATAGTGGTACCCGAGGGGCTTTCGTACCTGACTCTAAAGTTGGAGATCCGTTTTGAAACCGGGTAAACATCATGGATGTTTGCATGGATTTTAAATCGTCAGCTAATATAAGTGAATTTGATTAAACATTCAAGGCAGGTTATCCTTGAATTTAATGTTTAACGACTAACATGTCATAGTACAAGACCTATGAATTAGTGTCTGAAAAATACTTGTCTAGTTTAGGGAAATTAAATTAGAAAAACAAATTTAAATTAGTTTTTAAGAGTTCTGTAATTGCCTTTGAATGCAAAAGTAATACAATGAGGAGTGTTTGTGCAGAATACATACGTAGTACTAAAATAGATTACGCATTTTAAGATAAATCTTGTTTCTGATTATGTTAATATTTTGAAAAAATATGTATAAAATATAAAATAATAGTTTTTATTTCTTTCCTTGGTCAAATAACATTTATAGATCAAATATTAATCAAAACACATAAACAACGTGTAAATAAAACTGCACAATAGTTAACTATTTACACTAAAAAATATGGATTGGCAAATTACTATCACTCTAGTGGTAATTTTCGTAATTTTTTTTTATTAAAACATTAAAGACAAAATATAATCAAATATAAACTATCAACATTTCTAAGCATCAAACACATTTTTTGTTTTTTTTATTATTTATGATAAGTTAAAAATTATTATTTACATATAATGTATACTATGTTATAATTTAAAAATAACATTAAGTACCTTTAGTTAGAAAATTATTAGCAAGTAGTTGCCTTGTAACTAAGTTGCTAGTCTTTGCCGCGTATCTATTACATGAATAGTTTTTTTACCCTTTATCACTTAAATGATACCCATATTTATATAATGTGGAGGTGTATAAAAATGTGATGTAGTTTTTTTCAGGACTTCACATTCTGATGCAATATAAATACTATCTTAAGATGATACCAACCTGTGTATTGTAACGTCCATAAGTCGCTACATCAAATAAATTTCTACATAAATATAGCTACTCAATAAATTTAAAACTTTCCTTGCCAAATCTACACAAATAGATTACCACGTACTCGCTTAACAGCATTTAAAATTGGAGATAAACTAAAACACTACAATGAGATCTTTCACCGCCGGAGGGCAGCACGCCACGGCCAACTAAATATAATTCCTAAACTATACGCAATAAGAGCTAAGAACCATTTTGTCTTAACAACTGAAGTATAAATAGACTAGGATATCTTGAAAAAAAAAACCACGAACGAGTACACTTGTGCGTATTAGTATGGATTTAAATATTTAATCACAGCTTAAAATGGGTGACACAATGTCATATACTCATCATTTAATTCGTGGGTCGATGAAACATTAAAATCAGTGTTTTCCAGGTGAGTCAGGTAACATTTGTTCAATTTAACCTTGTTCGATTTAATCTTCTAAATGTCTGAGTTAGCCAACGCATTTTCATGCATAAAAAAGGGCAATTATTATCTTGTAGCAATCTTTGTTGTATCAAAAATCTCAAATCTATAGACTAAATAACCTCATTTCGAATATAGATATAATTAAACTGATTGTCAAATAAATAGGCTTTATCATAACGTAAAATCTTTGAAAAAGCCTAAACAGAGTAACTGTTTTGTACTATTTTAAGGTTTAAATATAAACATTTAATGGCCTAAATTCATTTCTGAATTAAAGTGCATAACATTTTCAAAAAAACATGCTTTAACAAAGTGGTTGTGAAAGCTTTTTATGTGCTAAGTTAATGCCAGCTTGACGAAATGGAACATGTAAAATCAAACTAAATGTTCTTGCATGAACTAACATAAAAATGTTCTAACACGTGCACCTAAACATGTGGCTATTCACTAATGAATTTTTGTTTCAATGCAGTGTTAAACTGGTCCCAATTTTCTCCCAGTTTCACCGTTTCTACTTGACCTTCTGGACCATTAAACAAACAAAAAAACTAAAAAAAACATGCATTTAAAGCTATATACATATATATATAAATCACCAAAGTAAAGGTCTATTTATAAACAATGTTTAAAAACAGAATATCATAAATTTTCTTAAAAGGCCGACTTAAGTGTTGAAGTTGACAAAGTGTAACATCTGGTGACCAAAAATATATACTAAGAAAGGTCTGTTTACGAACAATGTTTTTTTTAAACAACTTGCAGTCGTAAACTTTTCTTGAAAGGCCTATGCATTGACAAACTTATACAGTGACACCGTATTTAAAAAAAAACTGCCTTATTAGTTTAAACGTTGATTTTAATGAATGTATACCTGTCTATTTAAACTGTCCATTTGTTTGGATTGAAATTGAAATTTCAATGTACGTATTTAAATGTATTAACTGTATTTTGTTAAAACATAACTAGGACTAAATCAATAATTAAATTGGATGGGATACGCTACAGCACTTTTGGTTTTAACAGCCCCCAAGTGCTTTTCTAAATTAAACTAACTTGTTTTTTTTATTTATTATTTTAAAGTGAT
This sequence comes from Philaenus spumarius, assembly GCA_018207615.1. Classification (NCBI taxonomy): domain Eukaryota; kingdom Metazoa; phylum Arthropoda; class Insecta; order Hemiptera; family Aphrophoridae; genus Philaenus; species Philaenus spumarius. The sequence goes on from JAGFPH010001689.1 coordinate 57,845, forward strand.
ATCACAAAGTTCATGTTAGGATTCTATCAAATTTATTTATATTTGTTTAGTTTTCCAAATTCATCTTTTTCAATTTGTTATTACATACATAAGTTGGCCAACGTTGTATACAAAAGCATACAATAAAATTATTGTTAAACTAGTTTATTTAAAATATCTTGTCTGTTAGATTAAGATCTGAGATTATCTTTGCTTGTGAAAATGGTGTTTTCTGTAACTATAAGATTACACAAATGTAAACTTTGTTTTTGTCTTTGAAAATTTTGTATTTGTAGATTTAGAACAAGTTTAGATTAAACAAAAGGGTGGGTTTTTATATATTTTTGTTTGTTTGGGTTTTCTTTCATAAATAATTAGCAATTTCGTTACTAAGGGCGTATCAATTTTAAAATATTTGTTTTAATTAAGGGCAAGTAATATTTTTTTTTTAATAACAATTCATTTTCATAATTGTTTGTTGGTTAATAAACAAACAAGTTGTTACTTATATGATGTTTTAATAGACTATCTTTTCTTTGTAAATGGACAACTCAGCCATTTGTTTTGGGAGCTTGACGTAATATAAAGGTAAGGTTTTATTCCTTTAATTTCTGAATTTATACACTGTGCAGTCGTTTCAGTTTTTCGGGGTCGGCATCCTTCCAATATATATACAAATAATATTTTCTTGTAGACTATAACAGTATCGTTTAAATCCTTTGTATCGTTTGTGTGTTTTGTTTTTGTTTGTTTTAGGAATATACTGCCTGCTACGTGTATCACTACTTATATTTTAACATTTTGGGTTTTCTTCCAATGTTTTGTTTATATTGTATAATATAATAAATTACCTTAAAAAGTCCATCTTGTGACTTCAATTTTAGTCCGTGACTAGTTTCGAAGTCGCAACTTCATCATCAAAACTGCCTTAGTTTTTTTTCATTCCTTCTGCAGGAATCGTCAAATATTAAAACAATAGTTAAAACACACAACACATACACAAACACTAATTAAAACGGTCGCGACTAGCACCTGTGTGCACTCAATAATGTCCGTTGAAGGACTGTCGATAGGAATGAAATGTTAACCACTTAATAGTATGTATGTTTTAACCACCTTCGATGTATATTTTAGGGCAGTATCGTACAACTGATGCGATCTGAAAGATAACTGATAATTCAAAATGTCGTCAAGTTTACTTTTGTACGCTTTGTAAATTCCAAATTCTTCCTGTGCATCATTTGTTCTGCCTTTCGCGCATAAATATAATAGCTACACACAGGATTGGAAATCTCCAGATGTATGGTTATTCTCAAAAAGGTGACTAGCATAATTGGAATTAGCAATATTTGTTTTATTATTCGGAAGATGCTCCTTATATCGGCGAAGAAAAGTTCTCCCGGTCTGGCCTATATAATATTTACTACGTTCGGGGCAACTTACCTTATATACCCCTGACTTGTTTTCCAAGGGGATATCCGTTTTATATTTAAGAAATGATGCAATGCTATTTCTTGTGCGGAACGTGACATTAAAAATCTTATTTGATTTGATCGACCTGGTATGGCATGAAGTTTGTTCATGAATGAATTACTATTAAACATACTAATATTCGAATTTGTGTTATAAAAGGTAAAATCGTTCGATTGTCAATATCTAATAAACGAATCATTTCTTTGTTATAAGTTAGTATATATGATTCAAAATCCATGTCTGTGTGTTCATATGATCAGTATCATTGATGTCCAATAGATTGTGTAACTGATGGATTGTTCATCTCGTCTTATAAATATTATAATTTAAATGATGGCAAGGGAATACAAAATAATGTAGTAGCTTTGAATATCGATGTAACATTTTAATAAGAGATAACGGTAGGTAAAATTAAATATTAAAGGGTAAACTGTTAAGAAAATCTCATCGAACACTCAGGCATATATTTTATTCGCAGTTTTAACAACAAAACATGAAGCTGCAGCGAAAATGAATGTTTCACTATGAGGCTGAATCGTTAAGCCAGATGATATTTAAAGTAATCTATCTGGATAAAGTATTTGTTATGTAAAAATACGATGGCTATAATAGTTTAAAGCTTTCTAATCTACAAGACCAAACAACTTTAAAATAATTATCCATACACAATTATAAAAGAATCAACAAACACGTTATACAAAGTGAAAGTTATAAGACACAACAGATGCTAAATTATATTTTATAACAATAAGAAAATTACAATAATTCTATTGACAATTACAAACAAACTATTTATTTAATTACAAGTTACAACATAACTTAACCTGAAGAATACAAATAAATAATAGACATACGATTCGTTACACACCTACATACAACTATTTCTTTGAACAGGCTTATTTTCAAAACATCTAAAAATTACTAAAAAACCAAAATAATTTTAAAACCAAATACTATATTTAATGTGTTTAACATAACTGGTAGCGATATGCAAAGTTTAATAACAAATATTAAATTAAATATACCAGTTAAATTACTTAATAATATAAGTAATTCAAGTTTTTATTCTCTCTTGCCAAATAATACCAGAACTTAAAACATGTTTTTTTAATACATAGAAAAAATAAATAAATTAAAAAATTTACAGATTTTTTATGTAACTCAGTATGAAGGTGATTTTGTTTTCATTTGGAAATACTGTCATCTCTACGCAATAACAACCAGAAAAGCAATAAGTTGGAATACACAGTTCGTTGCATAGTTGTTAGTTGTTTTTATTATTTTAACTTTAAAATACAACAAAACTTACTGGATCTAACCATTTTTATTTTAATACATAATTTTTTAACGTCTTCGTAGTAACAAAATGCAATCACTTAACAAATAAATAATGTTTATGTGTTTAAACAAATCTTTACTGTTTACGTACTAACAGTACAGTGTAAATCTTCAAAATTTGCTCGCTCTTAGAATATTTATATTTTAATTAAAAACTTAGTAGAGTAAATATTTTGGTATCATAACGATGTATTTTTGAAATAATATTTACACATTTGGTTTTACACAAATAGCAATGAAGTGTGGCCCCAAAAAGATTAAAAAAACATACCATGTTAAAATATCGTTTAAATAATATTACAAATGTTAATAAATGAAAACATTGTAGCATAACAAATACAAATAATAATAGAAATTGTTGAATGATAAATAAGTGCATGTTTTTAAGATGATTATTGTATTAACTAGTGACTAAATAAAAAAGTGTGTATTCAAATTAAAATGGACTTTGACTTTGACAAATATCCGAATTATAAATTTGTTGTATTAATTTATAAACTGGTGTATATTACATAACACAATCAAGCGGTTTTAAGAATAGAAAGTTCATTACATAGTTTTTTATAGTTGTCATAAGTAGTTTGCTGGCTAACAAGAACTACCAAACGTCAGTCTTGATTACGCGCTTCCAGTTATAATATCCTATTTTCATGTTTCGTCTTACAATGTATTAATTTATATATATTACGAATAGAAAAATCCCTTATTTTTCATATTAAATGTACTTATACAAAAACATTATTGAAATTATGATAAATGCAAAAAAGGCATACAAATTACAATCACGTTTTAATGAAAAAAGTAAGTATTTATTAAACATCAAAATAATCATAAAAAGTTCCATTTGCACAATAGTAATTGATACAGTATTGGAACACATTTTGCATAAATTTTAGGTAAAAAATCTAACTTAAACATAATAATAGGAATAATAACAATGTGAAGAACTGATAATGCGAAATATGATCGGCTATTAGTTTTCTGTCATAAAAGAGAGAACAAGCTTTCTAAAACTCATTTTGTTTCAACTGTTACGCCAAAATAAGTTGGAGCTAAAAATATTGTTTGGTGTTTTTAGATACTGATGTTTCTATTATCAGAAAAAAAAACATAGGAATATTTTAAATTATAAATATAAATTGGTAGATAAAAAGCCTGTTTCAATCTGAATAATCGTGATGTATACTTAAAGCATCTGTTAAAATCAGCAAGTAAAATATTTACCTTCAGCAGAAGAGTATTAAATAAGTTTTAATGTTAGACTTCATGGCTTGTGTATTTACCTCGTTAAATGTTTGCAAGGACATCTTGACCATACATATGCATAATACTTTACTAGATATTTCTAGTACCTGCACTTATTATTCTCTTTGCTTGTATAAATTCCTTCCTATTAATGTAGAATGGCATAATAACAATTAAAATTTATAGCAATAAAATAATATTGAGTTTAGTTTAAAATAAAGGCATTTAGCAATACGAATATTAAAATAAAAATGTTGTAACTAAAATCAAACTTATCCCGTAAGTAAAAAAAAAATTGTATCTTGTATTATTAATATAAATGGTTTTGGGCAGTTTTTTTACAGAAATCCTTTTTCTCCTTCAGAGATTTTATAAGAGTGATTTTAAAATGAATAATTTCAATAAATGCACAACTTTGTATAATTTCAGTTCGTCTCTTTTAGTGTCAGATCGAGAAGTCGTAAGAAGATTACATATGATATAACTTATATTGTATTTATTATATTCTTAAACATAATTGGGTTGGTAGGAAATCGATTAAATATTATTTTGAGTTACTAAACTAACACCAAACACGACAAAATATAATCTAATAATTTCGCAATGTTTTTACTTATAAAAGTAATTTAGTATAAATATACAAAATGAAGAAGTTTTTATATTAAGATCTTTCTGCTTAGATGTTTGTGCAAAGTGGGTTCACTGATGAGTAAATTCTACAGTTTGTATAATAACTAAGTAATGCCACAACAGAACACTAAGCTACAATGATAAGTCATCACATCTCGTCTGAAGTTATTTAGTTTATTAAATTATTATGTACCACTTATGGTAAAAATTTCAAATTATTGTTATGCACATCGAATGGGAGAATTTAACTTCCTACGTGGGTGTATACATTTTTTATAATAATGTATTTTTTAAATCAGTATAGTTCACAATAGACAGGTGAGTTAATTCTATTAAACCCAACCCAACCCAATATGACCTACTTTCTATTACTTAGCTTATGATCTAACAAATAAAACGAACTTTGTGCTATACAGTTGCAGTTGGAATGAGAACAAAGAGCATGAATCGTTTTCGTTTTAAAATGGATATTGGCTTTGATAAATTGTTGTGTGTTCTAATAACCATTGCAAAAGTTCAATATAGATTATTAATCCAATAAATAAATACTATTGTATACCGGGTGTTCGGAAAGTCTGGAAACGGTTTAATATTTCGTATATAAGGAAAATTTGAAGTTAGGTGTGATTAAGGATCCTACTTTATGTAAAAATACTATTTCATTAAGATTTCAAAAGAAATATCCGCCATCTTGAATCTGCCAATTTGAATGTAACTTTGTTCTTTTAATAAGGAAGGTGGTCTTGTGATAAATCATTTCGATGCAGAATTTTAAGAAAAAAACAAACGGTGAAATTTGCACACCCATATCTTTAACCAAATAAAAATGGCGGCCAAAAACAACGAAATCGTGTTACCGATTTTGCCCCATTTTGCTGTATTATTTTTTTTTATTTTTATATTAATATTCTTCTTTTTGTATTCATAATTAAATAAGCTTTCAAACGATATGCCACAACGATAATTAAAAGTATTTTGTGTTACAGCCATTTTGATTTGTTCAAAATTGATTTCGAGTGGTTTGACCAAATATCGTTGAGTGGCATATTGCTGGAGAGCTTATTTGTAAGCTCTCACATTTCAATTATAGGGTAAATCAAATTGTAGCTATTCCCATTTTTAATTTAATTATAAATTATTCAAGGAACAGTGTTATCATCTATTATTTATTAATTCTTATTGGGTTTCTTCTTTACTTAAATAAAAACTAAAAAAGGGACACAATGAATTAAGAATGTTTTATTGTTTAGTTAAGATCTAACTTATAAGTCGAAATTGATTCTTTATAACTAGGTAAATAAATTTAATTACCTGAATTAAGAGAATAATTTTGGAACATTCGTCATGAAATTGTTCAATTATAATATATCATCATATTTTATTTGTTTAACCATCATATTATTGAATAATAAATTATTAAATTATATGTAGTTATTAATGATTAAAACTATGCTTTTATTAAGGATAGATTTAATTATATGTTATTAGTAAGTATTAAATCTAAATCTAAACTTTGTTCCCATTTTCGGTCCACCTAAGCTCTTTCCTACTTCAAGCATACAGTTATTTCCATCTTCTGTTAAAAACCGTGGTTAGAATCAACAATGACTTGGGCATTTATTCCGTATCCAACAAACTGAAAAATATAATCCATTGGCCATACATGTTTCTTCCTAGACATTGAACAAAACGATGACAATTAGTCAAATCTGTCATCTGCACTTTTGGTCGTTCTAACAAGTTATAATTTCTGGTTTTATTTTTTGTGTACCAGTAGAGTTGTCAATTTCTGTTTCATCAATCATTGATTCCAACAAAATTACATTGTGTATTCTTCTCTGTCCAAAATAATGTTATTTTCATCAAAGTCAAATAGTCTTAAGTTTTTTGTATTTTTACCTAAGAACTCTGTTGGTATTTCTCTTATATTTATAATAGTTCTAAAAGGTATCAGCCGTTTTCCTAATAACTTTATAGCTAATGGCACACTGATGATCCAGTTGCCTGTGGTCAAATTTCTCCTCGATTGTATTCTCTAGTATTCTCATAGTAATATTTATTGCTGAGTTAGGAGCCTAAATGTTCCATCTACCTGATTTCCTGCATATCCTCTAAATTGTTTGTTTAAAGCACTTTTGCACCTTCAAGAACAGACAAAAATTATATGGAAGGTTATTCCGTATATGGAAGATATATTTTTGATGAACTGCCAAAAAGGACATGTGCTAGGGGCAGATATAATCATTTAATATCTCATAAAACGTGATTATGTGGACAGAAGAATAGTACAATTGTTGCTCAAACAATTGTACTCTTTCTGGATCCGCAAGGCGATAAATTAAGCCGTTTTCTTAGATGTCTGGGCAAAACATCATCAAAACGTAAAGCTCCATTATCAATTGGAGTATGATTGTGCTCTTTTACCTAGTTGTCTGAATACTCAGATGTATTGCTCTTTTCCGAACTGCTTGTGGAGGTGGTTGGTTTATCCGCATAGTTTCATTATCCTCCAAATTTAAAAACGGATTTAATCATAATCGTAGTCTGCTGATTCACCTTCTTAGGCACTTTGACACTATCACAATTTTTGTGTTGTGCCGATAAATTTTCCTCTTCTTCGGAATCAATACTACCAACTGTAACACTGACAGCCATGTAACAGAAATACTATATGATGATAATAAATTAATAATTTCCCATAATGACTAAAGCATAGAGGTTTGGTCTAAACAAAATAAAGGACGCAATATATATAATAATAAACATTTATAATTCTTGCATACATATAAATTCTTTTGTGAAGCAAAACAATTAAAGTAAAATCATTTGAATAAAAATAAATAAAGTAAAAGGCAGACTGTTAGTAAATAAAATAAAAGCAGACTTAAAATATATTAATCAATGTAGGTATGTAACGTGTGTGAACTGTATAAGAAGTTATTAACAAGTAGTGCGGTTGAAAGAGACAATTAAATGATTACACAATGGACAGTTTTAAAGTAATTGAAAAACAGTTATAATTAAAAAAGAATAAGCACATAAAGAAATCAAGAAATATCAGCGCATTATAACATAAAGCACACATGTATTGGAATGTAAGATAGACATAGACACAATCGTGGTAGGAGTAAAAGACTATTCAGATACGGAAGGCCTTGTACGTTTTGGGCCTACGTGACTAACGAGAGAAGAAAAAATGGCGTGAAAGGCATTCTACGTATTGCAAGTTGTGGGTGCTACATTTTACCACAAAAATGCAGTTTATTTAAAGTTTGAATATTAAGAGTAGTATGAAGGTGAAGTAGAGGAGTGACAGTGTTAGTACAATCTTGGACGACAAGAAATATTTTATATCTTCAATGATAGGACGATCTGAAGAATTGTGAAATGTGCTTCGATAAAAACGCGCGTAGTGAAATGGAGAATGCTTCATATTTGTGTGATCATAAAAAATCCGAGGTAAAAACAGTGCAATGAATAACGCAGTAAGTAATAATGGCCATATTACATAAATTTTTCAGTCTGCAATTATAAAGTTTTCGATTATTTTAACAAGTAACTTCTTTTGATTTTTATTGCGTCATACTTCTAAGCTAGGCTTGACTACACTTTGTACAGATTTGTATATAATTAATTTGTTTGTTTGTTTCTTGTAATGTTGATATATTTTGTTGTAAATAATCACTTTTTGACAATGTCTGAGTAAAGAATCAGTTGTTCCGCTACAATGTCTTAGACTCCTTTATTTAGCCACGTACGTTCACTAGTCATTACTTTGCAGCCAAGTATTCACCCCTGAGAAAATTAAATTAATATAATGAATTAATAATAGTAAATATAAATGCATAAGAACTAATGGAGCATAAATAGAGTTATATGTGGATTGTTATTTTTATTATATATGAGTTAAACGAAGGTGATATTAAGGTTTTTATGAGTAAGGTGTAAGGTGAATTAAGGTAAAGTGGAGCTTAAGGTGTATGTTAAGGTGTAATTCTACGTTGGAGTTAAAGGAGATACATGATGTATGGTGATTTTTAGTAAATGGAGGTAAAGTAGTAAGAAGTGTTCTTGGTGACCTAAGGTATTTTATGAGTGACGAGTTCTTGTTTTTAAGGTGAGTAAATGAGCGAAGTGAAGGAGAGATGATAATAATTAGAAAATAATCCACATATAACATTTTATTTCAGTTTGAACATTTTTTATTTTTTACAAATTTACCGAACCCCATTTTTTTTAAACAGTTCATTTTTATATATATTTTTTATTTTTGTAACCTTAAGTTACACAACTTATCCCTCTTCTTCAGATTCAGAAATAACATCTCTTACGAACCCTTCAAACTGACCCTGCTGTCTCTCAGAGGCCATGTTTATGTAAAGAAATTTTCATTTAAAAAGTTCACTTGAATTAATAAATAAATAAATTAAATCAGAAATTTAAAGAAGCAATGGAAAATAACTATACAAATTACCGTAAATATTTGTAACCAAATTAGGTGACGTTATTACTGGTGCTGGTTAAATAAGATCCCAGATGAAAACAACTTCTAGTGATAGAGCAAGATCCAGTAAACAAATGAAAGTTGGACGACCTTAAAGTAGACAATAGAACAGGCAACTACTAATCCCCCTATATACCTAATCATATATACCGCACGCTAGTGGTGCAGGATTAAGGTAACATTTTAAGCAGTGTTTCTTATCTTAAGATATTGACAAAATAATTGATTACTCCAGAATGATCCAGTTACTTATTTTGGAAATTATGAAATATTTTAGCATAAATAGCCTAATTTCTATATACTACTTAAACAAATCTTAAGATATCTACACCTTTACTAAAAATGTTTAAACCTAAGCAGGAACAAAAATTTTTGTATATGTTTGACAAAAGTTTGATGCATTTGAAAATGATTTGGCAGTAGGTGTATTGAGTAAGTTATTTCTTCATATTATGTTATTATTTAAGTAAAACACCTAAAATGGAAAACAATAACAAAATTATGCAAGTTTTGTACGATTACCGTTCTCCAATTTCTACTCTGAGTTTGTAAAGTATCTTTACGATCAACAAAATCTAAAGGGAAAATAGTGACTCAAATTATTTGACGTTTTACTATGCTTAAATTTTGTGAATTCAACTTTTAAAGAACTTTCAGTTTTATATTTTGAAACAATTAAACCGATAAATTTTAAGTAGCTATATATATTTTAATATATTAAAGTTTGTATTATAAATCTTTCTTTATGCCCAGAAATTAGGATTTAAATTTTGCTTTGTGTTTGTTTTTATTTAGAGCTAATACCACACAATATGACATTGTTGTTTTACTTTGTTGCTTTTTACTTCTTACATAATTTTATCAAATACAAATTTACCATTTAAAGCTTACTATATTAAAATATATAACCATGCAAACTATGATTTTTATTGATAAGTCTTGATACATATTTACGTTGGCAAAACCATTGAATGTTACAAGAGGTAAGATAACAAAATAACTGCATGATGAAACATATGCAAATATTCAATACATAATAATTATAGTAAATTACAATTTTAAGAAATTGTACAAGTATACAGTTTAATTTTAATTTATTATAATTTATACTTTTTTATAACAGTAAAATTAAATTAAACATCGGGTAATTGTTTTTAAATTTTATTTTAATATTGTAGACTCAAACTTTTCAGTATTACATCAAATTTGTTTCAATACTTGTTTTATACTGTCATTATTTTTCTTCACTGATACTATTGAATATAAGAACGAGCAAATATAATATAGCTATGTTTAAAGAGCCAATTGAAGCAGACAGTACAAGTGCATTTAAAACTGCACTACTCTGTTCATCTTCTTTTAAAAATAATAATTTATTAATAAAGTTGATGGGATTTTAATGATTTACTATCAGATATATCTAAATAACTATTAACACTATACACAGCTACTCTTTGCATCGCATTAATTATTATGGTTTAATTTAATAACTAGAATATAAATCGTTCATTAACCATCAATTTTTGATTCTTATAACTATAGATTTACATTTATTTATTCAACTAATAGAAGTGTTCAATTAATTTTATATAAGATACAATTTAAAAATAAAATAATAACGGATACAATATAATAGAAGTTAATTTGAGTACCAACACAGGTAATAGGTAACTGTTAGCTGGTCAATTTGTAAATAAAGAAGATCATATTGAACCCATTAGTTTCTGCGAAATTCGAGTTTTATATCAATTTAAAGTTTGACAACTAAAACTATTTTTCAATTGGAGAAATGTATATTTTTATTTTGAACTGAAAGTAGTTATATTACTCTATTACTAATATACCATATTCAATAGTAAACATAATAACTTTTGACTATCTAAAACAGTTTCGTCGCACTTTATCCCACGGAAAAGGTTTTTCGTAAATTTTTGTTGGATTTATGCTTTCGTTTATTCTAACTATAAATTGACAAATAATTAAAAAATATATTACATACAACTTTATTATCATTGAATGAACCTCTAGCTAGACTATTATCCTTTTTAAACCTTTTTTAAAGTAAGTAATTTATTTATATAAATTATATGTATAGTTATGTATGTTATTAATTAAAGTTATTTATTTTGAATGGCGGTTAATTGTTTTACAATTATCACTTATTTTCTGCCCAACATTTCATATTATTTGTAAGGAATTGCACTACTATATTTATAATAGAATAACATAGTTTAAAAGAAATAACATTTTAATGCTAATGAAACTAATAACTATTTTATTTTATATAATATAATGCACTTGTTTACTTTTGTCCTATCTTTTAGGTGATTTATCTAACAAAATAAAAGAAATACAGAGCTGAGCTGTATTAGTTTAAGTCTCACAATGTTAGCTCTGCCAATTGTAGCAAGAAATATCAAATGTTTACGCGAGTTCATGTTCTCTTTAAAGGAAGGTAAAACAATGTCTTAAACTTTGTTATTTTTTATATTTGTTTGCTGTTTTTTTTTTTACTTTTTCTATTATTAATTTATTATTTGTATTGTTTTTATTTTAACTATGTTTTGTATACACATAATAAGAAAGTTAATATTTCACATCCTCAATGCCGTATTTTTAACTTTAATTGTCATTATCTCGTAAGAGATCATTTCTTTTGTTTTTACAAAATGTTTTAATTGTAACCTAAACTGATTAGGAGTAGAATTTAAGATACATTTAGGAAAAATGTAGGTCTTAAATTGACTACTTATAGGTTTACTATATTATTTATGTGGAACATTTGTGTATAGGTTTTAAATACATTTATAAAAACATAAGTTTAATTTGTTTTTTATTTAAGGGTAAAACTGTTATTTGAAATAGTTACTTAATCATATTGTTACACTAAATTTTTCAGAAGTTTTGTTAAATCTGGTATTTTTTAGTTATTCCTAGGGGTATAAAATATCTTATCTAAAGTAGAAAAAAAATATAAAGGAACTTTATAACATAACATATTGTGCTTATGTCTGTAGAAAACTACTCAACTTACGATATTATTAATCTTTAACAGAAGTTTGTTCATTGACTTGAATTATGTATGTTAGCACTTACATTTAAAAAATATTAATAATAATAATTGCAATTAATTATTAATACTTAGTCAAAGTACAACCGAAGTAAACATATTTATAACAATAAACTTAACAATACGAAATTTAGTATTGTACGGATAGCCACAATGACAAAACGTAAAATAGGCATGACCGTAGTCGTATGAGAGAGTAGCGATTGTCATATTTACAAAAAAATATGTAATGCTTATTTACAAGACTATGTTAACCTACAAGTTAGACTTAACCTGTAGAATCAAATTAAATATGATTATCTTATTTCGACAAACTCACAAGCACTCGTATCCAATTAAAATGAATATTTGTTTTTCAAATACTATATTTGAATAGTTTTTTGTCTCTACTTCATATCTTTCTCCTAATTTTGTAAATAAACTAATATTTCTTTTGTATATGTTGACCTAGTGCCTACCAACCATTTAGACTTATACTTATGTATAATAAAGTGTTTACTTCTCCATACGATAAAAAAAGTGTTTTCTTTCATTTAAGCCCAGAACGAAGTCTGTAGGCCAAAAAGGTATCTCATTATCTTAGAAAAACAAAAATAGGTTAAATCGGGGGAGGGACAGATCGGAACCTGAGTGAATACTACATTTAATTTGCATAGTTATTACACACATTATTAGTAAAAAAAACATATGTACGTACTCGTCCAATATATAAAAATAAACCAACGTAATAATTAATAACTAACTAACTAAAATAAAATAACGTTGGCCTTACCTATCTTTGGTATGGGTAAGGTACTAAAACCTTTGAAAATAGGATCTTTGACGAAGAAGAAACGGATTGTTTTCCCCCCTTTTGTGTGATAACATAATGCCTGAGTCAGGTTAATGGATTCGGCAGATGTTCCTTTTCTCCCTATTTCCCTATTTCTACAGACTTCGGGGTTGCCTTTATCGTTATCTTCTCGGTTTAGTTTTCTTGTTGGCCTTGTTCGGTATTTTACAAATATGAAATTATTATGCAAAAATCGTATTTCTCGATTACTTTGTGAAATTGTTCGAAGTGTTTTCAGTAAAATATCGCTTCCGCTGAGAATCTGTTACATGTGTCGCAAAACACTTGGCCGTTCTCGTTACTGTACAAATGGGTATTATTAAAAAATCGTATTTCTCGTGAAATTGTTCAAAGTGTTCGCCGAAATGTCGGTTCCGCCGAGAAACTGCTACATGTGTCGCGAAACACTCAATGAAGGGACAGTGGAGTTGTAAAAAAACGTGGTATTCCACATTATTCAGACACTTATTCCTGTGAGTCTCCTTCTGAAGGAATTTAACCGGATAGTAGCCATAACGATAGAATCGATTCCATTAATTGTAGATCTATCGAGTCAACTATAGAAGATCCGGAAACTTCAACAATAGGTTTCATGAAATTAAGTTATAATAACCAACATTTCTCATCTGTACTACCAACTCCAGTTAAAACCAATGCCAAGAAAAAAAAAACTACTAGGACAAAGCAGTCGGCCTGCCATCTAACATCTCCTGAAAGTATGAAAAGATTCATACGAAGAGAAAATTTCAGTTCGAGAAAGGAAATCAGGATGGAAAACATGTGGCAAAAATAGATTCTGCTGCAACAAGAACATGCAATAAACGCCTTAAAAAGGGTCGAAGTGGAACGACTAAACCTCACGTCTCGTCGAGCTCTGCTGAAGAACCTTCAGACTTAGAACCAGACGATGAAAACAATGTACCATGTGAATTTTGTCGAATCAAGTATTTTGATCAATTACAAAAGGTGACTGGATATTCTGTGCAGTTTGTGGAACGTGGTACCACGAGCTGTGTGTAGGAGCAGCAGGTCGCAAACAAGGGAAATGTGTGTACATTTTCAATGCTAATATGGAACAATGTAAAATTTTACTTTGATTTAAAGGTAATTTTAAATGGCGTTAAGACTCTCTTAGCTAGTTTATTAAGATATAATAAACTAACTTACTTAGGTCTATAAAAATTCTGATCCAAATAACCCCACCTTTTTTCAGAAATAATCGTTTGTATACTGACTATGTATTTAGCATTTATAAGTCAATAAATTAATGTATACAGGCAATTTTTATTGCATACCCTACACAATACCTTTTATTAATGAAATACTATTACAAAACTAAACAAACATAAATATTTGTATACCTTGGAGGACTTAAAAGTTGAAATGATCCAACTAGCCCCATTCTCCCCTATTCCTTTTACGCAGATTTTTTTGTGGTAACCTAACGTACACAATCGGTTGGTTGTGAATAGTATTAAAATCATTATAATTTTTTAATTTTTTTATGTTATTATAACTTATGTAAATTCATTAAACCAACGATAAGCTTAGCTTGCTAAGCTTTTGATCAAAATCGGCTGTTTTATCCGTTATAGGACCGGGAGTAAACATCCGAAATTTCTTAGCTTTTACGACTTAAAAAATAGCAAAATCCTCTCTTAGTGTGCTTATTTGACTCTATAAAAATATACCATGGAATTGTATTATTTTTTTAAAGTAGTTTTTCTATATTTTGATTTTATGCCAGTCATGACAAAGCCGCCTACATGCCTATATATGCGCCTTCAAAGATATAGACTTAATAGTCTTAAAATAATTATTTCATCTGTACTGTAATTTTAACGTTTTATGAATCAAGTACAACAAATAATTTGCTAAATTATTTCTATTTGTGTACAAAAATTAAAGTTTATATCGTTTTGTTGGACAGTAGAAATAGTGCATTTTACATAATATTTGGTTTTTACTACATACATATTAAAACAAATGTGACTATATGTATTTATGAACAATTTATTAAATCTAAAAATTTTGAAATTTTGTAATATCCAGTAGCCTTTTTCTTTAGAAATGCAATAGTGACTGCTCTAATACTGATATAATGTAAGACAAGTTTTGAATTTCTAGAGTTTTTTTGCGGTACATTTTTATACCAACTAAAACACTTTAAAATAGCGGTTCTTCTTATAATCTCTTTACGTAATGCTGAACAAGCATGGACAATAAATCAACAAGAATCAAGAATATGTTTCTATGTATCTACACCCAAGGAAAATGTAGAAACCCAATTCGGTTTTAATAAATGCACAGATTATTTATAAATTTGAGTATCTATTGGGTACACAGTTTACTGGATTATTTGAGCCAGGAACTAGTGATTTTATTTGTTAAAACATACATTTCATAAATTTCACGCTGGGTAAATTAGAAAAAAACAAATATTATTAACCCTATAACATTAACGTGGATTTAGCCAAATGTAGTAACCTAATCTTTTCTCCGAAATACTACTATTTAAAAAAGGTAATAAACCAAATTACAATTAAAAGTTTTTTTTCTCTCACATTACATTAAATAATTCATTATTAGAAAGTGCTCGGAACATTATGCAAATAACTTATTATTTTAGCTCATTATAACATTACGTATTTTGTTTCTAGAGTAATTCTGGGTATTGTTCTACCAAGAAATGCATTTTCCCTTTATTTTGTCAATATCTCTGCTATCCTTTGAGCTACAGACAAAAAAATTAAAAAATTGTTTGCCAAAAAAAGCTAACTTGTTTATCTCTTGTGATTTTTTTCTAAAGTTAGTGGTTTTTGAGATAGTTGACATCAAAAATTATAAACGCGCGCCATTTAAAAAATATTTAATATAATGTTCTAATTTTTCGTACAGTGATGAAAGGTTTCGCAACAAATAGATAGTTTGACCTCAATATCTTTTCTACTTTCAAAAATATTGAGTATTTTGTAAAAAAACACATACGGACAGACAGAGGAAAATATAAGCACCGTAAACGCATGTTTATATTGTGAAATATGTTTGTCTGGATCCCAGGAACATATCCACGAAAGGGGTCCAGAGAGATTGGGGATACCCTGTATAGTCTATTTATATAGTAATACAAATTTCTACTAATGTAGAAAGATTAAAAACTTGAAAAACTTAAAAACTAAGTAAATTTACTTTATTATTAAAAAATGTTCGGTGTATTATTTTGTAATTTATATTTTTGTTTAAGACTTCCTGTGGGAATTTGAAAAAAATACAATATTTAATATTTAATTTATGTGAGTATAATATTGACAGCATGAAATTTAAGTTCATATTTTTCTTGAGTTTTTAAATAGTGTTATTGTATTTGTTAAAACTATGCCTTACATACTAAAATATATAAACAATGTCTTGATAAAAACTCTTAAATTTGTTTGCCAATTAGGAACCGTCAGTCATCCATGTGACAAGTACTTTACCTAAGAGCCATTCAATATGTTGCTATTCTTTTAACGAATAGTAAGTAAATTTAACTTTTAAGTAGGCTTGTTTAGTTTGTTCCCTTAATTTGCATCTTCTTAATTTATTTCGATAAACAATGTTAATGTACAGTAGCTTCCAGTAATTATCTTTTTTTATTTCTTACATTCGTAAGAATCACAACAATGCATGTCCATGTCATTTTTGTAGAACGATGGAAGAATGGTTACTACACTCTCAATTAACAAGGTCAACTTGTTTACTCTTAATTTCCAACAATTTCCACAATGAAAGATCTTTGGGGAACGAGTGTTACACTACATTTAGTCCAATATAATTCGGTCTTCCGGAATGATTCTTTCATGTTTCAACTGAAAAGAAACTGGCTTATGTTCTTGTCAATCCACTATGTGTGCAAATAATTAAAACAGAAACTAAATAATCATTACCTAACTTAAACATTTTACCTCTTTAATCGGTACAAATCGGTGCAAAATCAAAGAATCAACTTAGCCCTGGTTACAATAGCCCTGTTCTGACTGAGTGTTATCTAGATCTTCCACTTTCTTTGCTATAAATGCTTTTAAATGTATTTGATGGAGAACTGAGGCGTAGAGAAAGATACATAAGTTACAATGTGTAGAGTTTACAGCCTGTGACGAAATAACTAGTAATCAAATTACAAAAATTATCCGAATAATTTAAAATTTGTTTAGGAAAATGTTTTATATTTGAAACCAGATATATCTTAATCGTTTAATTTTGTATGACTCCATTAATGTAATTTGATAGTAAGGTTTTAGAGTCTACAGCATATTTTCTTTGATCACAAAAGTAACTATTAAAAAAAACAAATACCGCATAAGTTTTCGATATGGATTTGTAAGCATCTGATGTTGAGATTATAATTTAATATTAATAATTACTAAAACTTATATTCTTTAAATGAATTTATTTAGTAGATTTTGTTTAATATTTAAAGGAAACTATTTTAAATTAAATTAAATTCATAATATGATAATTTCAATATACTATTACATATTTAATATTGTAAACTTGTGTCATATTTTTACTTAAAAGAACATTAAAATTATATCTTGAAAAGCAATGTTTCCTTATTGTATACAAATCATTTCATACTCAAGTCTTACAGACTTCAACCTTTCTCAGTTTCTGTTAATAATTGAAAATTAAATGCTATGTATCATACTATAGATTTATAACAAGTTGTTCTAACTTACGAGATTTGAAAAAAAAATCAACAATTAACTAGTAACCGTTATTAGCTTTATATTAAACGATACATACAAAATAAAATAGCTTAATAAACCAATTTACTAAACCTTTAACAGGTAAGATGTATTCCTAATTTTTAGTAATACTTGAAACAACTGGAATGTAAGCGTTCCCAAATTTAAAACACCGAACACATTTGTTCTTTAGTACAAAACGCTGATTGATAGGTTTACTATTTTAAGAGGAATGTAATATGCATTCATTATTGATTGCATTTTATTAAATAATGTATATTATGTTTTGAAATAGATGTGTATCTTTATTTTAAATATTTAAAATATAGCCTACTATTTAAACAATTTTGTAAGGCAATCTGACATAGTCCAACTCTAAAGTTTAGGTTAAGATTTAATAAGTAAAGTTTAAGAATGTTTTGTGTATAATAATACATTTAGTATTGAAAAACAAATTCCAAAGAGAAGTACCAATAACACCCAAATCATTACCAGTAAAACTTTTCAAATAATAAACCTGACGATCAGAATCTCTCAATTAATTTGTGATATAACAAACTTGCATTTTATCACTTGGGTCAGTATATTATTGTATATATACATAAAAAAAAAAAAAACAATAGTAGAATTAAATATGTTATATTTAAATTTAGGAAAAAAAATCTGTTATAAGAAAATATTGAAACTGGTAAAAACTGAAACGTGAGGAGGGGTGGTTATAACAATTAAAAGTATTACATAACAACCTTTAAATTCCATTGACGAGGTTTGTCGAATGGACCGTCAATGACAACTCATCCTAATAAGGTTATAACATCGCACTATCTCAGAACAACTACACACGGATAACCAGTTTTGAAGATCAGTAATACTACATATAAAAACTAAATACAAGGTTGATAACTAAACTATAATTAGGTAACAAGGTTTATAGTTACCAATTTTGCTTTCGTTTCGGAACTACTTACCGTTTTAACGGATTTCGAACTCGGTAGTCATGCTCAGACATCTTAGCCTGTTATAATTCAATTTCTAATCACTTCCAAAAAGAATTAGGCATGCAGTCCAATAAAGTCTTGGTCATTCGTTAATCGTGCTCGTATTTCTGCCAGCAACTATTTCATTGCCTTCTCGATCGTCCACAGCCTACCTACAGATTCGGTAACACGCTAAGAAATTCACAATCGATCCTAAAACTAACATTGAGCATGTCACAAATCTAACATTAGATTATTAATAAAAAAATATCGCAACCATCACGAATTGTGTTGTTTATTTTACTACACCTATGTAAGTAGGGAGGAAGAAATTAGCTACACAAGAATAGAACTCAAACTATAAATTATCTTTTACTTAAAACTAGACGTGTTCTAGGTCCTTTCAGATATAAGCATATCATTTAAAAAAATTATTAAGAATGCAATTTATACATAGTTGTTTGCCTCCTGAAATCCCGCAGTAAATTTAAATTGGGTTACATACCTTAGATAAAATCAACAGTTTTAAAATGATGATTTCTGCGATGATTTCTACATATAAAAAAACACAATTCTCACAAAAATATGTTTAATTCTCAAATTCTCAACCTACGTGTATTTTTGTGAGAATTGTGTTCTGTGATTTAATTTTTAGAAACTTTTAAGTAGGTTGACATCCAGATGGTTTCTTGTTAGTTATAATATACTTTGACTTAGACCTCCTCTGTACGTGATGTTAGTATATTTTAAGAATTTGTTCTTTCATTAAACTTAATACATTTCTGGAAATGTAACATTATTACCTTTTACGTTTAATTTTATGACTGATCCTAATAGTGAAAACAAAAATATAAAACTATCAAAGTATGTGTAATAATATTAAAGGAGGTTGGGAGGATTGAGAAGGATTCACATAGTAAAATTACTACACAAATATGTTAGTTTCATACTTTAAGACTTTTGTAATTATTTAAAACCTAAACACAAATATTTTTGAGTAAGTTTAAGTCAAGATGGTTTCTTGTTACTCATAAGATACTTTTACTGAGATCTCCTCAGTGATTTTATTATTACTGTATTTGGAAAACAATAAAATACATTAATTATTAAATGTAACCCCTACTTCTTGCCGTCCTTAGCTTTGTGAAAGAACACAAAGCACTGACTGCTTTAGGAAGGCAGAGCATCCTATATTAAATTGTCTTGTCTTAAAAAGGAAATTAAACTGCCTACGTTTCCTGCACTGGAAATTGCTTAGTAAGCGACAGTCGATTTCTTGTCAAGTCTGTGACAACTCAATATGTCTGGCATGCGACTGGTTGGTTCCACTTCACAAATATTCCACATTTCGCTTCATAAACCTTAATATATACGTACGTTATCATAAGCATATAGTAAAGCCATTCGATGTTATAGTCACAGCTTAAAATTATTTATAACATAGTGAATTTAATAATATACATTTAAAATATTTGTTAATGTCATTTGTTTATATGTAATATTAAATAATATGAATAGAAACAGAGTTTGACTATGTAGGATGAAGCCTATGAATATCTAAATTTATTAAAACGTTTTTGTATTATAAAAAACAAAATTTAATTTAACACATAATATTGCATTTCTCCCAAGAAATATACAAATAATTTAACATAGCTCATATATTTTTATAAGTAGTAATTTGAATATAATGTTATTTGGGACTGTTAAAACATTACTGTGAACTATTCTAGGATATATTATTTAAAATAACCAAATAAAGTGGCACTTTATAACTCCATAATTTTTGTCCTACTCAACTTTGACAACATAAGCTCTCTGAAGCGATTTTTCCATTATGATTAATTATACATTTGTGTTTATTTACACAAAGTCTTTGAGCATTTGTTTTCTCAAATAATAATTTTTCATTAAATATGTATAACCCAAATCTAAATTTTTCCCCAAAATTTTCGGAAATATATTATTTAAATCTTTTCTCGAAATTATTTTTTTTTAAATATGGTTATGTCTCCCCCAACCAGTGACGTCATAGCACATTACACTCTTTGTCTACACCTTTCAACAAATTTAAAATATTCCCTTGCTCTTCGGCTTCCCTAATACAAGAACCAGAACTTAGTTTATTAACTATACATTTTATCCAATGACACAAAGACACGCACGAGGTCAAAAAGACACTAGTAATCCGAGAAGTCCTAGCACTGTGTGGAAAAGAAAGCACACAACAAAAAATTTCATCAATTGTTGTAGAATCACTACCAAACTTTCACTCGAGTAGAAGAGGTAGGGGTGTTCCTAAAGAACAAATTCACCGGTAAATTTGAAGCTTTGATGTGTTTATAAACAGTGGTGCCAACAAAAATCTAACTGCAGTACTTTCCTCGATAGCGACTTTCCCCAGGTTAAATGTTATGTTACTAATATTTAAAAAATAAAACAATTTATTTATAACAATAACGAAATTAATAAATATTTAGTTTATTGCTCACAAAACGTAATAACTATAAGTACTGAACTTTTCTCTAACTAAAATTGTATTTCAAGATAGTTTTTCAATGAATATATAAAATTTCTTTCTAAATTACACTTACATAATACTTTAATACCTTTAATTTAAATCTTTTTGAACATGTAGTATAATTAATTAATTAAAACTATACGTTTTGAACTGTTTTATCGTACTTAAATTTATACAATTTGAATACTCCTATAATCTATGTAATTTCTAAACTGTAATTATTTTATTATTGCATTCATCTAATCAAAATTGGGTTTTATAAAACAAATATTCCTCTCAAGTAAAATATCAATTTTCTTTATGACGTAGCATTAATAAACTAATTCCCATTACCTTTGTAGAGAGATATAAGTTGAAGCTTCTTTCGTCTCAAAGACTTCAAAGTAAACAATGTATTTCAAACACTCCGTAGAGTAAAGTGCATATTGTTGTATGTTTAATTAATTAATTATGTTCTAAATCTTAATTTAGTTTGAATATACAGGGTATATCCAATAAGTTTACAATAAAACCCCAGTGATAAACACTAAATAATGAAGAAAAATATATGTTTTAAAATCATAAAGGTCTAAATAAAAAAGTTTTAAATTATTTTATTATTATATATGTATTATTTATTATTCATTATTTTTATTTAATTTTTTTTACTTGGGGGTTGTTGCTTGAGATATTTTAAATGTAAATTTATAGGTTATGTCTAGTGTTAATCATTATATACATTGTTTTTAAAGTAAACATTTGAAAACAAATATTTACCAATTATCTTGCTTAGACCTGTTTAAAAAGTTGCGATAATAAAGGTAAATATTTTTATTTACTACCAGAGAACTGTTATTTTCTTAGACTTAAATATTTTACCAATTATTGCATAGGACTATTTACAATAATTTCTAATTTTGGTACTTTTACTTAAGGTTTCCTACATGTACACAATTAAAAATGACTAGATAGTTTGAGTTTACTTAAAGGTAACTAATAAGCTAACATTTTATACACAGAGTGTTCATTTGAAAACTTCATACTCGTATTAAAAGACTTATAGCCCAATTATCAAAATTCTGTAAAAGGAGTGTAGGATAGTACTAATTGGGGGAATACAAATAATAAAAAAAATTCAAAATGAGGTGCTCACCCTCATATCTCCCCTTACCCAAAGTCAATATTTTGAAATGGCATTATTGGCTGCTGATACCAAACGGCTTAGGCGATTTCAATTTTTGTTCACCAAAATACAGCATTTTTTGAGCTTCAGTTTGAGGTGTCACCAGGTATACGTTGCCATTTCAAAATTTTGACTTTGGGTAAGGGGGGCATGGGCATGCCTTAAATTGTTTTTATTCCCCCAATTAGTAGACCTACTATACACTCCCGTTTACAGAACTTTGATACTTATTCTATAAGTCTTTTAATACGAGTTTAAATGAACACCCTGTATATTTTAAGTTTGATCATATATCTAACGTAAACAAACTAATCTGAAATAGTGCAGTATCAATTAAAGCTAAGTTAAACTCATTTCTTTTGCCCAAATTACATATGTTTTCGGTGGTCTGTTCCTTCTTGTAAATGTAAAGTACTACTGTGGAAAATCCATGGTATAAAGGACCCGTTTTATTGTTTTATATGCATGCTAACAGAATATATAATACACTGAAGTTAAATTAGTAGAACATTATTTCATTAACTGGAATATTTAATTGTAGAAAATAAACAATTACGTTTTTTTACTACTGGAATAAAATCAAACTTTAAAATTAATATATATAATGTTCATAACGTTTTAGCTTTAATAAGTACCAATAATGTAACCGTATAGAAAAATTGTATTATATCAATAACTCAAAGAATTACGCACGAGAAGCATCGAAAAACAAAAACTTTAGAAATCTATGAAGAATTTTAATAATTATCCAATCTTGTCAGTATTTTCCAATTTTGCTTATAATTCAATTCTACAGAGCGATTACTTCCATGATTGCTACACATAATAATTTCAACACATTCTTACTTCGAATGAATAAGTATGTCCTGATCATACATAGGTATAAAGAACATTCTTTGACAAAGATACCCTGTATTGTTCATGCTTTTATTAATCAATATAATTTTTTTCCTGTAACTGGTTGACTAGTCATTGCGTAAATTGTGTTTGTGTCTCTAGATGAAGTAGCAATATAACTTAAAAGTATAAATTAGTCAAATATTGTTTATAATAAAATCATTAGTTGAGTGAAATATAATTTTGTAAATATCTCCATACTCATGATACATATGCTTTTTTGAAATTAGTATTAGAACTGGACTAGTTAGTTACTTAACGGTCATTAAATTTGATTCAGATAAATAGATTTCTTCTAAAAACAGATTACATCTGTCAACCGCAGAAGGGCCCTAGTTAATTGGACCTTGGATTACATTTCTTAAATCAGATAAAATATATCAAAGATTTCAACCGTTGTTATTTAAAAAAACTAAAACATCTTTATCAAAAAGAAAAAAAAACTGACATTATTTAATAAACATTCGTTTGGTTGTGATTAGGGTTGAACATAATTACCTCACCAATAAAACTCAATTTAAACTTTGGTGGAAGTAATTTCAGAATCATGTTTAGCTTTTAAGATATTACTTAAATTGAGGTATTCACGTTGGTGATACAATTAATTAATTAATCAAATAATTGGATAATCAACTTTAAATTTAATAAAGATGTTATACATTTTAAAACACAAACCTAATTTGTTTTAATTATTAATATAACGATTTTTTTAATATGATGAATTATGTAAATAATCCATTTCTAAAATTATTAACAAATGAGGAAGTTTAAAGTAACACACAATTAATTTGAACTATTTTTACTGAATTTATGAAATTGACATAGAGTAGTATATTGTGGGTCTATTAATACGATGTAATTAAATGAGTTATAAGATTTAAACTAGAAGATAAATTATAAGAAATAATAACTCAAAAGTGGATTACCGATAGTGGTAATATATAATGAAGCTATAATCTCAAAATTATAATTAGCTGTAGAAAAGGTTATGAGTTAGTTATTGTAGGTTATGCAAGTAATTTCTGTATTACATCGTCATTACAAAATTTAAAGTTAAATAATTTAAAAAAATGATTGTCATTTGTTGGAATCGATACTCCAAAAGTAAATATATGATTGATACGTTGAACAATTTTTATTCAAGGTTGTTACGTAGAGAATCGTATTTTTATCCTATGTATTTGTTTAGTTTGTTTAAACTATTAAGACAATATTTTTTTACGATAGGAACAAATTGCAATAAAATAATTACTTTATCATCTTTTTTACACTTGTATACAGGAAAGATTTGTTGATAAAACCAGAAAAGGTGATAGAAATTAATGTTAATAGTGATTGTACTAACAGAAACTTCTTAGATTAGTAAGTTTAATATAGACGGAAAGAAGCGGAGTTGCATAGTAGTTAAATGCATTCGCCCAGTCTGCTATTGTTAGAATCTCCAACACAATTTAGTAGTTTTGAGCCTAATAACTTAATTTTTTTTGCTAATGTTGATTATCTTTATTTGTTAAGAAAATTTTACTACAAAAAAAGGTAATTTAAAATACGAAGAAAACTAGAAAAGAAAAGTAAGAACTAGCAATCATCTGGAGGTAGCGGTCAACCTTTAATATTTCTTATAAATTATACCAAATACAATATTCAACTAAATAAAGTATCCATTAACTTATTAACGACTATTTATCTTGAAAATATAAGTAGTTATTGTTACAAAACTGAAATGAAAAGGTTACCGTATGTAATGCTTACCTCCGATTGTGTGAACTATGGTTACCTTTCATTTTGTCCATAATAAACTAGTAGATCATGTAATAATATGAACATTTTCAGAAGAACTAAATATATTCCTTTGCACTTGTATAAAGAGAGAAATCTTTATTTACTGATTTCTTAAGGAGCTATGATCGGTGTTGGTAAAATTATAATATATCTGCATATTTAATTTGATTAAATAACCAAAATTGTTGGTATGAAATGTGTTTAAATGTGTTCTTAAGAAACTTAAGAAAAAAACAACATAAGAATTGCATCGTAAAAATACTTTCCTGAAAAGGTCTTCGTTGTATACAGTTGCTGCAATGATATAAAAGACATCCACTTCAGTTATAATTTACTTGTTCAGTATTT
The DNA here is from genome assembly GCA_018207615.1 of Philaenus spumarius. Taxonomy (NCBI): domain Eukaryota; kingdom Metazoa; phylum Arthropoda; class Insecta; order Hemiptera; family Aphrophoridae; genus Philaenus; species Philaenus spumarius. The sequence goes on from JAGFPH010001689.1 coordinate 83,330, forward strand.
TATTAAATTTGCCTAGTACGCTGCATGCCTTCCGATTTGACACAAGATGCCACATTAATTTTAACCACTGAACATTTATTGTTTATCTCCTACCAATAGAACGCTAGTTTCTGGAGTTTCTGTAATTTATTAAATTTTGTAAAATAAATTGAGTTGTTCGCGTCAGTTGACGCTATCTTGTATTGTATAATTACAAACCTGTTCCACTAAACGTGCTGGTGACTGTGTCAAAATTGACTCTGTTTGATACTACAGAACAGAGATGCTTATATCACCTGACAAACACATAATTATTAAAAACATAATTCATAACCTAAACCTTTCATTGTTTTCATCACAGATATTACATACAGTTGTTGTTACTTTTCAAAAAAGTCTCTATTCATATTTTTGTTTATATATTTTAATAAAATTTATTATTTGCTTACTATTTATAAACAAATACAATTTTAAAATATTAAGAAAACTATAAGAGGGGGGGGGGGAGAACAAGCAATCATCTGGAGCCAGCTATCCCTCGATCCTTCCATATAAATCGTACAAAATACGTGTTATTTGAAAAAAAAGGTAAGTAAACACGTCTAAAGCGATTCCATTAACACTAAATGATGGCAAGTTATACAAATGGGGATATAATACATACATAAGCTATACATTTTAATAAGACTCTAAATAACACATCTTATTACTGTAAATTCATCTTGGTAGCACTAGAGTATATTTTTGGTAAGATTAAGCGAGTTTTAAAATAAGAGCACGAAATTTTCAAATATGCATTTATACTTAATTGCTAACATAAGTTTTATTATTTGACACTTTACTAGCTTTAAACTATCAGACACAATAAAACCATTGATTTCAGCCAACCTAACTCTCACGTTCAATATACGTTATATGTATACAGGATGTCTTTTTTTAATGGGCCACATTGGTTTCTTGTAAACTGTAAATATGACAGCAAACTTTAAATGGGGAAAATTTCCTTGTTTTTTTTCACGAAATTAAAAAAATATGCAGTTAAAATATTTGTAAATGGCCGCCCATTTCCAATATTGTAGTCAACTTTCGAATTTATTGTGGAATACTCATTTTATGATGATTTTGGATTTTAAAATTTATTTTAAGACTTTTTTGTTCTTTGTGTGTTTTTTTTATACTATTTACCGTTTAAATGTTAGATGGGTATAAGTTTTAAAAACGTAATATCTGAGCGGAAGATAATATTTTATGGAAACGTTTTGAACCAATGAAAACGCTCTCAACAGTATTAAAGCACCTTTGTAACTAATAAAGCACTGTATAAATAAACAAATAATTTTTAAAAATCAACAATTGTTATATTTTGATATAATAATGCAGTGGAATTAAAAGACAAAACTACAGATTTGTCACATTTAAAAAATTAAGTTGATAACAGATGTTCAATATCTGCTGTTCATTATCATTGTTGCAAATTGTTGTTTATCGAAAGCAAATATCAGCTGATTCAGAATATAGAATTCATTAAAACCCAAAATCATCATAAAATTTATGGTATTTTATTCAAAATTCGAAAGTTGGTAACCAATTTCCAATATAAAAACATTAAAAACTGTACTTTAAAATGAGAACTTGTAGCCTAATAATAAATAAACAGAGTGCTTTCGATAAACATCAAACAATTTTCGACAGTGAGAATTCACAGCTGATATTGAACATCTTTTATCAACTTAAATTTTCATGTGTGAAAAAGTTTTTGTTTTGTCACTTAGTTCCTCTGTATTTGGTTTAAAAAAAATAAAAAAAACACATTTGTTCATTTTACGAAGCTATTTGTTTGTCTAAACAATGATTTATTAGGATTAAGAGCGTTTTCGTTGGTTAAAAACGTTTCCGTAAAAACATATCTTCCGCTTAGATATGCTGTTTTAAAACTTTATAAATTTGTAATTAACAACCGTATAGCATAAACCTAATGAACCAACCAATAAGTTGAAAAATTATAAAGCAATGCTTATAAACACCTTTTCGTAAATGTCTCTTACTTTTTTCAACAATTTTAAATGGTAATGATGGAAGCACAAGAATTTTTTTCTGAAATTAAGTTTTTGTAACTAAAACTCCTATTTTTTGGTTAAATATTGCATGTAAATTTGGATTGTTGTTGTAAAATATTGTAAACAAAAGTTATTTTCTCCTACAATTTATATTCGTTGATATATAAATTATATATTTCATAAGTAGTATTTGGATTGGGAATTGACAAATTTATTTCTAAATACAATTTTGGTAGACATTTAAAAAGGTCTCCACCTTCATTGGGACATAGCTTTAATAAATTAATATGACATTCAAAATTGTGTTGAATTACATCGAGAAGTCGATAGAATTCTCAGTGTTTTATATCAGAATTATATAACAACAAACCTAACGATCGTCCTATTACAATTCGCACATTGATTTCCCATTGGCATCAAACAAGGACTGTAATTAACATTTGGTATTTACTTTAACTTCTGTACTATGGAAAGTCAAATAGGCAAACACGAAAACTTCAACGCAACTTCAACTCTTGTTGCATTTATATAATTTAGCTTTAGGTGTTTCTGTGCGGTAGAAGTTGTATGACTCAGAGTATAATTTCATAATTACTTAACGCATTTATTTATACATGTTACCTTGAATCCTTGGTATAATACAACTTTGGCAGACTAAAAAATTACTAAAATAATTATATAAATACATTTTAAAGAATAATGTCTTATACCGATTTGAAATTAATATAATATTTGAGGATTTTTAAACTTGGAATCGACATGTACAACAAAAATGTAGTAATACATGTATAATGCTTTACTATTTACATACTAGACTAGATT
>JAGFPH010001689.1:86197-118555 GCA_018207615.1 Philaenus spumarius
AGTAATACATGTATAATGCTTTACTATTTACATACTAGACTAGATTTTTTAAGTGTTTAACTTCTTCAGGCGCACCATGTGCCAAAAATCTTTGAACGAGTTAAATAAGAATCAAGGTTCACACAGTTTTGTCCCATCATGCGCTACTATATAATAATTAATTATTACTGCAATATAATATAATCAGTGTGACTACTATAATAATGAATTGTTATTAATAATATTACTATTACTAATTATTAATAACCTGAGATATCGTTGTTTCGAGGTTTTTACTCTTGAATAATTTTTTAATCACAATAGTGGATACAGGATATTGTTATTAAATCTGTTTGGGATGGTAGGTAAATTCATAATTTAATTAATATGGTTAGAACCAAGCGTAAAATATTTTTATATTGTTCTATCAGTGTCCAAAGAGAAATTTAGTGCACTGAACTTCAAGCCTTTAGTTCAATCCATTTTGTTGGCTTTTATTATTAATTACTAATAGGTGAATTAGCCCACATTTAAAAAAATGAAATAGTTATATATTTATACCTATCCCCTCTATATTTTCCCATTGGTAAAGTGTGAAATTACAATAGAATAATATTTCACTTGTATTACTTAGAAGTTCTAAATTTGAAACATTTCACAATTTGAGTTTCGCAGTAAAAATTTTATATTTATTAACTACTAGCCTCCGGCTTTGCACGGAGAAACAAATCAAAGTTAAATATGAGGATTTTTAGTGACTTTGACAAATCCAAATAAACCCTAAAGCTTCGAATTTCCTTAAAACCTTTCTTATCGAGCACCTAGGGCTCTGAGGAAGATACATACCAAATTGCATTACAATCCGTTTGGTGGTTTTTGAGATTTCGTGATGAGTGAGTCAGTGAGTGGTATTTGGAGTATATATATAGATAAAAGATTTTTTGATAAAAATTGATCTAACAGATTTAATAGAAATGCATTTATTTAAAATATTAACTTTTGTTTAACTAAAAATAAATTTAACAAATTGTATGATCAAGTTTTTTTGAAAACCAACGACACTTACAAGCACTGCCATTATTACAGTTATTTTTTTACCAAACACGTTACTGGGGATACATATTTATATAGAGTAGGATCACTAGGTTTAACTGTTATAGTGTTAACTAGATCTTTACATGTAATTATGTTTATATTGTCTTATTTCTCGTTACTTATAAAGGCAACCTCGTAAGATACGTTTGTTTTAACTATTAACTTTTGTTTAACTAAAAATAAATTGAACCAATTGCATGATAAAGTTTTTTTGCAAATCTACAACACTTCCAAGCACTGCCATTATTAATTTTGTTTTTATCTAACACGTTACTCGAGAAATATATTTATAGAGTGATCACTAGGTTTCTGTTATAGTTTTAATTAGAACTTTTCATGAAAATATGTTTATATGGCCTTAATGGTTATTACTCTATAAGGAAACTTCGTACCTACTATAAATTTGTATGATCAATTTGTATAACGTTTTCCAGTAAACATGTACCGGTGTATTAAAAAGTTGTTAAAACTAAAAGTATCGATAAGTTTAATGTTGATGTATTTTTGTGTTTATTTTTTTCTAATCCGCAAAGTAAAATATTTTACGTAACATCTTATTTGAACATAATAATTTGAATCAAACATTATCATGAAATTTACTCGTATTCAACCTAAGTCCTTGTGAATATAAGTCGTACATGCACAAATTTAAGTGTAATGAACAAGTTTAATTGTTTATTACGCAAATTTAGATTACTTAATACTGTTTGCTAAGTAATATTGACTTGTCAAAATAACGTACAGGATGACCACCCGTGTGTAAAACAACAAAATGAAATGCCCAATATTTTGCACCTAAAGAATAAAAGCAAACATGTTTTACATTAAAATAAAATTAAACTTTTCTATAAATTTATAAAAGAAGGCATTGTTTCAATATAAACAATATTTGGTTAATTATTTGTTTCTAAATGTAAAATCTTAGATAAATTAATATTGCAATAAAATATTGAACTATACAACACTGTAATACGACTGATTACACGACACGCATACCGTTTAGTACGATATCGACGACCGGCCGGCAAACACATTTGATTCTTGTGTTCCGACGTCAATATCGGTTCGCGTACTTAGCTAAGAGAAAAACTATTCGTGGTATCGTTACATGTTCATGTGTTTATCCTCTCAAAAAAAGCTTTTTAACAAAAGCAAAAATCAACGCGTGAAATAAACAAATTTGTAAAGCTATGCTTTAAAAATACAAAAGATTTGAAATAATATTAAAAAAAAGAGGAGAGGTAATTAGACTAATTTTGTAATTATATTCATAGATACATTCAAGTGAAAGTACTGAATCGAAGAAGTTGCACAGAGTCTTGCGCGAAGAGCATCGATCGCTTTTGGTGATTTTGAGAGATAGATATTTTTAATTTGATCAATATTTGTTCAGTTATTGATTCATAGCTTTACATATTAGTTGATTTCGATCTTGCCTTTTTTAAATATTTTTTAAGTGATTAACTGTAGGTTTACAGTGTATGATTCCTCTCCTCTTATTTTTTTTGTTTTGTTAATATTTAATCAAATCTTTTATATTCTTAAAGCATAGCTTCACAAATATGTTTATTTCAATTTATATTTTTTTTTTATAAAAAAATGGTCATAGCTTGACTCGTTTTTTTGCTTCTGTTCGTAAGCTCTTTTTTGGAGGATTTCAGTTATATTTTAGCAGGTTCGTTGTAAATAAAATAAGTCACAGTTTCCTTATTTATATCAATTTAGTATTTAAATACTCTCTAGAATGAACATAACTGCATTTGTTTATTTTGTTGCCAATTCTTTTTTTTAAATAGTATTATCTTGAATAGATAGCCAGCTCTTATTTGATCTAACCGTACAAATCGCTCGCCTCTGAAATAAATGTGCAAAATGTTAGCTTTCTGGCTTTAAGGAAAGTATAAAAAACAATACTTATTGTTTTAGGGGTTTATTCAACCCTTGAAGGCAAAATATTTTAAAATCTTTTCTTTGTGTGGTAGTGTGCCATAGGTTACGTAGGTAAATAATTTTGTTGGTAATACTTTGTTTCTTAAAATCAACAATTTATACAAAACATACACAATTTAATATTAGAAAATAAATTCGTAAATTTTATTAAAGTTGTATATCGTAAATGTTTGCTTTACAGAATAAACAAGATAGGCAGTTTAAATAGTCTAGGCAAAGACACATTCCATGAAATTATATACAGTAATACATTTTCGCAAAGGTTAAATATTTTACTCGCTGATTCCCACAAGTCTCTAAATATAAATCACGCTGCTCAGATTGAAACAGTATTTTACGTCTCAGCGCCTATGTCGCTACATTTAAATCGTTCTCTTCCTTCCTCGCCTGACTTCATCGCTTTCCCAAAACATATATATGCTCTTTATTCGTCCCTCTATCGTTAATCAAGAGAATTATCTGTTTAATCGAACATTATTCACTTAAATTCTGTACTATTGATTTAAATAATTGTTTGATTCTTTTAAATTGCAAAAGATATTATAATCTCTTACCTAATATTAATAAGAATATTTGTGTACACAGTAAAATATAATACGTTTAGCTACAATAACAAAGCTGCATTTTAGAAATAAAAAATTTTAAATTTCTTTAGTAACACAGGAGATTTAATTCTTTGTAAGTTTTCCAATAACGAAATATCTTCTTTCATAATTGAGTATTAATAAACATTGCCTATCTGTACTATGTTCGATACTATTTTGTAGCGACTCTTCCATAATACATAATAATTTAAACTTTAAAACAGATTATTTATAGTTCTTATTCAAACCACTTGTAATATGTTTCAACTAATTTCATATCATATCTAATGTAAGTTTTGTCTTTTCTCATTTAATTTTTCAGGTTTTACTTTTAAAACTAAGCAATGTAGCAAATATTATTTTTTTTTTTAGAAAAGCAATAATCACTGATAGTTAAAATAGATTAGGACATTTTTTTTTTGTCTTAGAAAGGAAATAATCGCTGATGGTAAACATTCATTTGCGATTTTGATCCCCTATAGCAGTTGTTTTAGAAAGACAATTAATCAATCAGGTAGGAGGAAGGTAAAAACTCCTAGGGGTAAAAGTAAGCTCTTACACGCACCCGGTTTCAGCGTGAGAGTATACTATCAACAACAGCCGGCTATGCATGCCCAGAAAGTCTTTTGGATGTTTGGTTCTATACAAGACGTGTTTATAAATGAAAAGCAAATTTTAACTTTTATTTCGACGAAGTGATTAAAAGTTAAATTACCTAAGTAAATGTTTTAAGTGTAAAACATTTTTATAAAGCGTAAGATATTTAAAAGGCCTACGTAGCCATGACTAAACAAAGCCGAAACATCAGTATTGTCATAAAGATAAACTGAGGAGCCCTATTTAATTAATTATAATAATTATAGATAAAATCTTATTTCCACAAAGAGTGTTGTTAGAAAAACAGAAAAGTAACATTCATATTAATAAATGGCGAGTGCTGTATATTAATAATTAAATAACCACCACTTATTAAAGTTTAAAAGTCAATAAACCAATACTTTAAATAACACCCAGAGGTAAGCTGTGATTTATTGTCCTTTCAATTGCATCGCCCTTTAACGACAAAGGTAGGAATGTTTAGGTAATGTAATACTAGCTTTATTATGGCTATATGTTATTCATTGTATAGAGGGCGAAAGACTGGTAGTTATGTATTTATAAATCGCGATTATAATTTCTGGTGTAATACGGCATAATGTTAATACATTTGCATATCTATTAATAACGATTAACTGATTAGTGGTATATTTTATTGAAAAAAACAGTGTTTAGTAAGGATATACTTATTAAACTTTGATAATTGGACAAAACAAACAAAAAGTTTACCTGCAGAGAAGCAAATGTAAAAAGAAAACTGTCAATGTATACAATTTCTAATGTTCTTCTCTCCTTAAATCATATTTATTGTTATATTATAAATACTTTTTTTCGTGGGGAATGCATTAGACACCATCTATCAGGAAACCAGTCTCTCGGTGTGTGGGACTCCATGTTCATCCGGTTTACCCACTTACTCTATCTATTTTCTTCCTCTACTGCGGAAACAACTAAGATAGGAAGAACAACTTTTAACAGTAGAGATGGATTTGTAATTAAGCATTTCTATTGCTCAGGTTCTTTAATTATTGATACTTATTCTGTTTTATGATACTTGGGACAAATTCATCAATATGTCAACCCCTATCAAGTGTTGTACAATATTCTCATGTGTGAGTTCTTCTCCTATCTCCTATTTTATTTCAGCTCCGTTCTTTTCAAATGCTGCACAAGCAAAAATTGTGTGCAGTGCATCATCTTTGTTGCTATCGCAGAATCAACAGTCATCGTTCTTTATCAGTTTAAACATTTTTAGGTAGGATTTAAAATATGCATGACCTGAAAGAAGCTGCGTTAGGTAGAAGTTAACCTCACTATCTTATCTTCTAAAGCGAGAGATAATTGTCTGTCTGCTAAATGGATCTGGAATCTCCGTCTAAGGATTTTTGATTTTTTGATTTTATATGGGGCTTTTGGCCACGAGAAATCGATTGGAAATGGTCACCAGTCTGGGAAAATTCGTTTTCTACGTCTTTTTATTAAATTAAAAGGTGAAATTTGTCCATATTAAACAATACAAAGCACGGCTGATGCAAATGTTTTCAATGTCATTACAATAATCATCTGTTTTCTTTTAAACGAAGCACAGCTGATGCAAATGTTTTCAATGCCATTACAATAATCATCTGTTTTGGTCACCAGTCTGGGAAAATTCGTTTTCTACGTCTTTTTATTAAATTAAAAAGTGAAATTTGTCCATTTTAAACAATACAAAGCACAGCTGATGCAAATGTTTTCAATGCCATTACAATAATCATCTGTTTTCTTTTAAACTGTATTTTATTAGAGGTAAGCCTAATGTTGTATCTATTTATAGTTACCATGGCAACGAATACATAATAAACATACCCTTTATTTAGTTGTTTAATGTTATAGGCCTAACCTAAACGATGTTCACGGAAATTTGCAATAATAGTTATTGACGTGAGCGAACTAGGCCCTGCTTATAATAGAGCTTTAGCTCGGTCTCCAGGTACTGTTGTCTAATATAACAGTTTCTTAATGAAGGTATCATTGTATGTGTACATCTACCATTAGTTCTTTCCTTGCTAGTTGTTTCAAGTGACACTTAGACATATTTCCATCCACGTTTGGACCTTTCTTTCTGGAGAATAGCTCTTGAATTTCTAGCGCCGACATGTCGATGGGAGGCATACTCGACATTACTAATACTGCACTGTATGATACAGGATGCTATGCTGACACAATCCTCAGAGCTACTCATCGTTTAAAGGATGAGCTACTCATCGTAGCCACTTCTTCCTACAACACTATTTATGCATAACTTCCACCCACGCAGGAACTGCTTATATTACTCTTGAATGCACCACTGTACTTAATTAACAGTCTACTATTTTTTTTCTTTTGGCCTGTTTATACTAGGAAAAAGTCTAGAAATATGTGCACTAGTGTTCACTGCCATATTTGATGTTTGCTCTACAAACGGCCTGAAACCAAGTGTAGGATCTATTTACTCCTACATATTTAAACTGTTTCTCTAATTTGACTGTTTTCGCGTCCATTTTAATTTGTGGATACATAAATCTTCCTCTTTGGGTCATCAATACTGCCACAGTTTTAACCACAGTTAATTATTAGCCTCAAGAGTATAAGCACCGTTTCAATCTGTACAAAGCTTCATTTACTCGTATTTTTAATAAGTCGATATCATCACTGATTGATATAACTATGCTGTCGTCTGAAAACCCTATCAGCTGGGTATCCTGAGGAAGCTGTATTTCTAATTCCAAAGAAATGGTCCTATACACGATCCTTTAAGTCTTACTGACCTGTTCTTGAAGTATTCTTATATAAACCTTATTAAATACCGTGGTATGTTTTTCTTCTGCAGTCGTCTTATGATATCTTCCAAATTACAGTGTTGAAGGCATTTCTTATATCTGTGGATATTAAGGCACAGAACCCCTTGTTCTCTTTTCCTGGCCAATTCTTCCTTCCTTAGCGATATATATCACTTTTAGCATCGCGTCAACAGTTGATCTGCCTCGTCTGAAGCCAAACTGTTATTGTGATAAGTTTATTTTATTTTTCTGCATGAATATTTCAATCCTCTGCATAATGACTCTAATAACTTCCCCATTGTATCTAATAAACATAGTGGTCTGTAAGATGAAGTAGTATATATGGTTTATCAGCTTTTCTTAAGAAAATTAGTTTCTGCCTTTTCCACTCGCTGAAGAATATCCCGTTTTGAAACAATAATTATATCTTCTAAACAACAATTCCGGATACTACTCGGTTGCATACATGAGCACATAATTCGGTATAGTATCAAACCTTACCTACTTTTAACTTTCCTCCTGCCTTTTGCAACTCCACAATAGTGAAATATATATCTTCATTGACTGCTACTTGCTTCACTGGTCTTTTGTATAGCTTTCCACATGTAAAAGGGATCTTATAATTTCGTCTACCCAATGTGGAATATCGAGCTCCAGAATTTTACCCTAATTTCTTAGTTAACCATACAGATGTTATTTAAAGTATTAGGCTTATATAAACAAATATGTTTAAACTACCTAAAACTAATTATCGTTAAGTAATTTAATACTTAATGTTAGTTTTACCAACTGCTGTTTTCAATGATTTTGACATTCAGTTACATTGTAATATATTAGAAACTAAATACAAAACTTATGTAAAAAGTCGTTAGTAAAAGAAAAGTAAACTATTAGCGATGTAGTACAACAGGTTATTAAGACTGCTTCGGTTTCGGTTACATAGTTTATACATTTTAAAAATTAATATTTTTTATAAGTGGACCATCTAGTGGTTAATAATAATGCATACTAATAATTAATTATGAATTTCCTTAATTTTGGAATTTTCAGTTAATACATAAAGTAGACTTTGGAATAATATTGTAACATCCATACAGTTTAAATCATAAATGTGATTTAGAAAATGTTATTAGTTGTTTATTTATGAAATTGTGGCATTTTAGCAACATTTACTACACATTAAATAGCATACACATCGTATTGATGATATTATATTTAAGAAACTAATAAATTATATATTACTTTAAAATTAATTGTATTAACTAAAAAAATTTGTATTGTTATTTTATTTAAACGATATCCACTCAAAAAAAAAAAAAACATTAAAATCTTCCTTATCACGTCTCATACTTCTTGGAAATGCTGGAATAATGACTAGAAAAATAGTTAACAAATTAGGCTAATTAGTTTTATTAGTTTTAAAATAATATATATAAAGTAATATAATTTTTAAGTATGGTTTTACTCTAATCATAGACTCAAACAAAAATGATGTATAAAAAGGCAATAACGAAACCTATATAGCTATATACAAACTAATTCCATTAAATATTTTGGTAACAAAATTGTAGTCTGCTACAGTTTTAGAACTTTAGAAGTTTGAAAATGTTTACCATATATTGATTTAATCGGACCCAGTCCTAATTTCTTTAACTCGCACAAAATTGATAATAACAAATAAAACAAAAACAAGAAGGTAATTTAAAACTGTAAAGAAAGGAAAATATACCACTTTCTAATACCAATAATCGAAATTTTGTTTAACTTAAGCAGTATCTGACCAACATCTAAACAACAAATTTTAGGATATTTGAATTTTATGTTATTGTAATATGTCTGTATTTCTTACTTCAAATTCTTAGAGGCTTATAGTTTATTATTTTAAATGTTAAATTAGTAAGCAGCCTAACTATGCTTTATATATACATGTATGTATATCTTCTAAGCTTAATCTTTCATAGTTTTGAACAATTTATGACAGGGGTAGAAACATATTCTCTAAATATTATCTTTTTTTTCTATGAATGACTGCAGTTTTTGAAATACGTACGGTATAATAATTAGTAACAGCAACAACAACATACTGTAACATAATTATTACAGTAAACAAAAAATAATAGTAGTAAATAGTTTAATCAATAAAATCAAAAGTTTTAGTAATGTTTTGAAGATATTTAAAAACTCGTTTTTCGTTAGGTATTTATCTAAAATATTAAAATTGTTTTTTTTTTTTAGATTTTTTAACCAGTAATAAATTATGCCCAATAGGTAAACAAAGTTTCTTATAGTAATTTATAATTTTGTATTGCAGTCTACAAGAGAAGAAAATCTAAAAATAACTTGTCATTATGAACGGATATTACATATTTGTAAAATAACTATTGTCACATATTCATATAATTATTTCTTTGGCATTTGTTCTATACAAAGTTTGCAGGGAAAAATTCGTAAGTACGAAATGTTTATTACTAAAATAACACATACAACCTTAGCTTCAATTTTAATATTTGAAACTACTGACAGATCCGTAAAAATTTCAAATAATTTGTTTGTAGCAATGGTTATAACTTATTATGGATACAATATGATACTTAACATTTACATTTTACTAAGACGATACACTGTTATTCATGTATTTGCAAACAAGTATTTGGCAGATTAAGAGACGCTTCATTAAATCCAGTGTTACATTTGTCAGATACAGAAAGTTAGGTTTACCCAAAACTTATCTGACGAGAAATATAATGCATTAGGTGGCATAACATGTGCCAAGGAATATGATTTATGCAAATTTAGTTGGCTAAAGCTAAGAAAAATAGACTCCCCTCGCGTCATAAAACATATTTTTACCTAATGTATATCACCAGAAAAGGACGATTATTGGAAGTTTAGACGATACAAAAGATAAATTAATGATCAATTGCCTGATTCGAACTTACGACTTCATTAATCCAACGTTTGAAAATCCGCAGTCTTTAAAATCTAATTGAAATATTATATTTATCTTTTTGCAGTTTTAACTATAAAGATTCAACGGACATTTTGGGACGAAAACAGACACAATTTAAATAAATATTTGTAAACATATATTACAACTCATTGTGTTTAACTAGTTTATAACTGAAATTTTCGGTTGTGGTAAAAGCATAAAAATTAGTACAAAGAAGACAAAACTAAACAAGCATAAATAAAATAAAAAAGTAAATAAAACCATAGAAACTAAAACTTAAACATGTAAGGTCGATGGTTTTGAAAACACAAATTAAGAGTTTGTAATTCAAATTTGTTGTGTATTATTGTGTAGTTGGAAGAATGTTTGTTTTCTTGCGAGATTTTTTAATAGTTATTTAGTTACACCACCCACCGTATTAATTTCTTTTATAAATACAAACATAATTTTTTTAACAATATCTAAAAAGCTACTATAGTTTACTACATATGCTAAGAAGGATAAGTTCACTTTAATATACATAAAACCCTATATGAAGAAGAAAACTACATTATATTATTTACATATAGTACTTTAAGAGGAAAAGAATACTTTAATTTCCGTAAAGCACTCTTTGATTAAGAAAATGACTTCAATTTACAATATGCAAAGTACTCTATGACAAAGAAAACTACTTAAAGCACTTAATGAACAATACAACTTTTTTGTTCTGAAATACATGATATTTTCATAAGATAGACCTACACACAAACAATTATTATTTATTTAACATTTATTTAATATTGTTAAGAACTTTCAAAATATTTACCTCCTATCATATCTCTATTGCTTGTTAATTTTAGAATAAGAAAGTTTTTATTGAAAGAATATCCAACTTATCTCATGAGCATTAAGTTAAAAGATTAATCTATGAAGTCACTAGTTTATTACCCAATGTCCCTGTTTCTGAAGTCTTAAATATTGTTACAGAGAAACTCTAGAATGATCAATCCCTTATTCTTATAATCTGGTTATTAGTCGGTGCTATTATGGAACTTTATCACGTGTGTGTTAACAATATCTGTCATATTTTCAAATGAGTTATGATTTTTATATTCAGGTTTCAGGCCTACCTATGTTAGCTGGACTTAGATCCGCCTTATGTACAATTGTTATGGATATTTAAAAGACATGGCCCTTAAAAATTATATAGTGGCTCCGTTGGCATACCGAAGGTAAGTTGATATTGTAGTTTGTATTTAAAAAAAACAAAACAATAAAATTAATTTTTTTCTTGGACCACATTAAAAGTTTGAGATAGTCAAAAAAATTCTTCGTCAAAATAGAAAAAAAAAAAAAATTCTTGCTCTTTCGAGATGTTTTGGTTTATAAGTTCGATACCGGGATTGTTCCTTCAGAATATAAAAAACCTCAACTATTTGAAAATACACCATAAACTCTACTATCAGGGAAATGTTAAACTTGGTTTGTAGATTGATTGTTTTTGAGAGCTATATGGGTTTCATCGAACGATTTTGAGAGATTCAATTAGATAGAGCTGGTTTCTTACGAACTGGATGCCTCTATTTAGTCCAGTTTTTAAATGGTCCAGCTCGGTTAGATACAGAAAATAAAAAACAACAAAACCCAGACGATTTCTCACGAATTTACTATACAACCCTATGCCAACAGAAATACAAACTTACTACTAAACTTACTCTATTTAGTCTTAAATAGTCTATATATGCCTAGATTTCATATAACGAAGAAAACAAGAAATAATTTACATTTTGTTAATTGGCAAACCTATGGAGTTTAATAATAATAAACAATAAATTGAAAAATATAACTAAAATAGAAAAGGAATAGGGAAACATATTAAACACATAGCTTAAAATCTCCTTTTCATAATACTAACTATAGGTAGCCTACCTATTTTGTATTATTTATTTACTAGTAGGCCTAAGGCCCGTGAAAAATCACAGGCAGATTAATTAATTCTTCGTGGGTAACTTTGTCCCAATTGCATAACAATAGTACATTAACTTCATCACTAGGGCCGAAAGTAAAGTTTGTCGATACGAACTCAAGTTTAATAAACGAGGTTTGAAAAGCCATTTTTGGACCGAGTGATGAACCATACTTTTTATCACATAGTGATAAATAAAATTAATAATACATTTAATATATTTTTAAAAATAACTTATCGTTTCTCAGTAACATTCCTGAAGTCCAATGATAACATAGCTTACGTTTACAGCACTAAATAAATTATTGAAATCAGCTGATTTAAACATCAATAGCTTACAGATAAAAACCTTCCTTAATTCTAAGAATGTATAGGCATCGATTTCTAAGGAAAAGTTTATCTTGTCTTCGCTGTTTTATTCTGTCCCTATGTTTTCTCTTTCAACCGAGAATAGCCGCAAACATCACAATGCAACAATGCATTGTTTAAGTTCACTAAATTAATTGGAACAGCTGATATAAAATCATGGAGTAATAAAAATTAATAGACACAATACACTACTACCGATACTGGTGCATGAATAAACGTACTGATGTACTTTTTTTAAATAATAAGTTAAAAGTTTATTTATTTAATACTTGTAAATAGTATCAATATGTAGTTTTTATTGTTACTCTCGTTTGTTTCTTTGTTAAAATCGTCACTATATCTAATAAATTAAATAGACGACATTTTAAATCATTTTTTTTTTTTGATAGCGCTACTGGTGTTATAGTTTATAACTAATTTAGAGATCGGCACAAATCTCCAGATGATGTTGCCGATCTAGACCGGAAAACGCTATTTTCAATACTCAAAGCTTAACGTGACTATTTTTGATACAAAGTAATGAAAAGATATTTTACACTGTATCTAGTAAACCAAGAAATAAGACGATTCTTGTGAAAATAAATAGGTAATGTAATTGACTTTAATTTGGAAGTATTTAATATGCTACCAGAGCAGATCACATCAAACTGCCGGGTATGCAATCTTTCATATGAATTACTATTGTGAAAAGCAAAATATGTAATATTGGTAAGCGCAGCCTAAATTTAAAATCTTATAATAGTGTAAGATTAAGGCCATTTAAGAACGAAAGATAGTATGTATTATTACCTGTATTTCACCTTGGGGTAATTTTAGCCAAGTGTTTGGAATAACTTTAGCCCAGGCACTTTAAAGTTTGACTATTTATCTGTAATTTGTTTTTGTTAGTAGGCCTACTGTATAGTAGGCTACTCGATTATTTTGATCTTTATAATAAAGTTCTTAAGCCTCAATACAGAACTTAACTTAGAGCTTCTATCACTGCTCAGTAATAATTTTTTCGGAATAAGATTCTTATAAATCAAAAAAGGTTTGACTCAAGATTATGAAAAGATCTTGGCAAATTACATTCCTGAAATGTTAGTATAATGTTTGCAAGATATAAGATAAGTCATTTCAGCTATTTTTGGGGGGTTATTCGGTCATAGAAACCATAGATAAATAAAATAATTGTAATTATTTAAATTTTAATGGGCGATTACATAAATAATGCCTATAAATTCGTACTGCTATAAGCTATTAATATTCTCAAAACGGGTGAAATCCTATTTGAATACATAACTAACAAATTACATTTTTATTCGTATAAAATAACCTTTTAAGATGAACCTTTTTATATATACGTTTTTATTTTTTATTTTGTGTCTATATTTAACATTTGTTTAGATTCGTCTGGTTTCTTTGACTTATTTATGTAAAGAAACTATTAATGTTTATTATTTTATTTACTATTATTAGTGTTTACTGGATAACTTAATAGTAAGTAGAAAAATGTTTAAACTATTTATTTTATTTTTTAATAATGTTTACAGAATTGTAACAGTAACAATTAAATGATGTTCCTCTTTAAGAAAATAACTGGTTTATGTGGTATTTTGTGTTTTATATATTGTGTATATTGTTGTATATTGTGTGCAAAGGCGTAACCAAGGGGGGAGGTTTGAGGGTTATTGAAAAAAATATTTCGCACTTTGTTTGTATTAAAATACGCTTTTAAGAGTAACTTGTTTTCATAACCTATGCAAATGTCAAGCTACAATAAATTATAAATATAATTATCTTTGGTCGAATTGAGCATTGGCACTTTATTTGATATACAGTATAGTGTATGGCCTGGAACACACACGGAGTTTTCATCCGCCACGGATTATTTGCCGTCGACATTATAATATCAACAGTGGCGCGAAGCCGCGAAGGAGAGTATTAGAGCATTTACATTGGTCGGAAAAATAAACTATTGGTTTATTTACCGCTGACAGTAGCTGTGCAGCCGCTCGCTGCCACTACAATCGACGGATTTTCCACCGTCTTCGCCAAAACAGTGGCAAACGTGACCAAATGCTTGCCAACTTTCCTTATTTTATTATTTTCTTCGTAAAATACTACCTTTTAGTCGCGTGTGTAGTTCGTCAAATAACAAAACCGACATTCTTAAATAATAAATTAAAAAATGTTTCTTCTAGTTCCTCAAACCAGGAAATACAGTGTAGAATGCTCCAAAATCTTCTCTTATTTTATTTATTTATTGATTGGATAAACCCAAATTAGTATATTTGTTTGCTTCTTTTTCAATTAGTGACGGAATAATGAAGCGAGAGTTGCTCTCTGTTCATATCAATAAAACATTAAAGTAAATAATATATTACATAACACACTTCGTGATTTTTGAACTGGACACTTCAGTTTCATGAATTCCAATGAGTGAGGCTTTTAGTCGCAAATTTTACCGCTCTGTGTGCACACTTTAAATTTTATGAGTGACGACGGTAACTAATCCGCAGCAGACAAAAAAAAAAAAGCCGTGTGTGTTCCATACCTATGGAGTTAGAGACAGCGCAATGAAAGATTTAAAGATTTGGCTGGGGTGAGTCATGGATGCTATTCTAAATTATTCTAAAATAGGCCTGAATCACAATTAGATGTAGACGAGTATACATACCTATATAATTTTAAAGTACTTTTGGGAAGCCTAAAACATGTTATTTTGCATCTTAATTTTAGAAAAAAATTCCACACCCCCTCCCCCCTTCGCATATAACCCCTCCTACACCGTCGTCTTGGTTACGCCTATGATTGTGTGGTTATGTTTTGATTTTTAATTGTAAATTTTTTTTACAAAATACCAGCTAAAACATGTTTTTTTGTTCAGATCCAAATATATAGTTCTTTAAAAATAGATAACAAGAATCTATTTGGCGAATAAAGTTTAGTTTTTCCATCTATTATACACATTGACCTAGATTTCGGATCGTTGACGGGATTAGCTTGAAATAACGTTGGCGCAGTTTTAATATTGTATGTTGATATATCCAGAGGGATAAATCCTCCTAGATTATTTGCTATTCAAGAATTTTACACAACTATTGTTTGTTAATCTATAAACCATGACCACATCGCGAACTACGAGGTTATAGTTATTGAATAATAAAGTTTTTATAGGAAAAGACTGCAGTAAAATGAAAATTCCATTAAAAAATGTATTAAAAACAATTCAAAAAGTCTTTGAATAAAAATGTCTTAAGAACAATGATAGTTTAAATTATATAATTTGCCATGTTGATTATTTATATTATTTTCCAACGAGTAACTGAAATTAATACATACAATTAATACATAAAATATATTTTTAAATTGGCAATGTATAAGAACAGTTTTTCATTTTAATAATAAAACTATTACACGTATACCATATTACGTGTAATTACCGTGACGCCATTTCAAAAAAATTTATTCATTGTAGTATTTCAGAAAAATATCAATACTAAACATATGTTTTACAAATAAAGAATATTAAAGAGTTTGAAGACATTTGTAAAATTCATTTCCTTTAATACATTTGTTATACACACACATTTACTTAATAGTAAAACTTAGTTTATTATTTTTTGAACTTTTTTAACTATGAAACAATAATTATTGGTGAATAATGTTTCCTTTTATTTTGATGTTTATGTAACTACATTGCTTTTATTTCTTAATATGTATCTAATATTTAATATATTGATTTACTCTTAGAAAACAATGTTGAGAATTAGCAAATTATGTTCGCTTGTGGTATGAAGAGTCGTGTATAAGTAAGTCTAGCAGTAACTGAACATAGTTATAACTTTAAAATAGGCTTACAGATTTTTCTAGTACATAGAATATTTCGTCTATATTTGATGTAATTTGGAATATTGTGGGTTGTGATTTTTGACCGCGAAAAATACTCATGAAGGTACCTAGAGTTAATTACCAGATATTGTATTACCAAAGTATAGGCTGAACTAGTATATTATGACTAGAACTGAAACAAGAGGAGCATTTAAGAAAAACGCGACACTTATTCATTTACAATTAAATGGGAATTTAAATAAAATTGTTGGCTTGTTATAATGATTAATAAATATAGCACCCAGCATTTGAAAAGCTCTTACCTGCACACTTATTGCAATTAAATATTAGTGTTAGTAAATATAGTGAAGAAGAATTAAGGGAAGGATCGTGAAAGCTGCTGAGAATGTCATAGGATACAAATTAGCATACAATATGAATATGAAAGTTATGCGAAAACTTGAAATGGCTTGTTAAGTGAGAATGGAGACAACTTTGACATGCAACTTTAGTTTTTTTATTTCAAACACATTTACATTTTGTTTTAGCTTAGTTTTTATATAAACACAACCCAAGTTTTGAAACAATACAGAATACATTTCAACAATCATTAACTTGTTTCTTATCCCTATGGTGTTAATTCCTCTATCATTAATAAATTAGATTAAATTAAAATTTATTATATAACGGAACTGTATCTTCTTGGCTATTAGATGAAAGGATACTAGAATGTTGTTGTAAACATGTATAATTAAGCCTTTATGAGATTGTGTAAATAAATTAATATTTGAACACAGTACAGTATTTATTTCAGCACACAATATATGTTAGTATTCAGGCTTTAGGTACTCTTTAAAAAGCGGGACAAACGGATTGTTGTGGTAAATAATTTAAAAGTTTATTTATATAGTACATTTTTAATGATATTGTACACTTTCTAAACTGTACAATGAGAAAGATTTAAGCCATTTGATCTTCCTAATTTTTGTTCAATTACTGAAAAATTGAACTTTTAATTTTTATTATTACTTTATCTCGATTATTTTAAGTAATTATAGTTAAAAATTTTATACATTTTTAAAATGGTATTAACTTAATGAAACATGCATGCATAGTCCAGACATTTTGGATTTACTTGTACTGGTAATGATTTTTTTTTAAATTATGAATCCAATAGCATGGTAGTAAAAAATAAATTTGCTAGTTCGTAGTCATAGTCACTAATCGAAGTAAATTATCTCCAACAATTTTTAACCACTTATCATCAGTCAGCAGTATATAATACAGTACCAAATATAATATAACATGTAGTTAAGTTTTTGAGAATAACAAACTAGTGAAATTCTATAAACATATCTATGTATGTTGTATTCGGTGTATTATTTGGATTATAGTGTATGATTTAAGTTTCAGTATATATTAACCTTTGCATTTGATATATCTTGAACCATAATTTTATTCCGTATTAATTACAATTTCTTTAGTATATTATTTGTATAACATTATTTTAAGGGTTTATATTTAAAGGTAATTTAAAAAAAGTGATATATTAACTTCTGAATTTGTCGGAGTTTAGTTAGGATAGCATTGCTAATCTAAAGAAACCGAACTATATTTGAACAATTGAATAACATGATTTTGACAACTAATTATGTCCACTGACCAAAGTATTGAGAACTTGCATGGTTAACATTTTTGAACAAATTAATTTGCCAATAGAATCAACGTTGAATTGTAGAAATCTAAGATGTGCAAAACACATTTTTATGCCGCGGTTTACATTAGTAATTTAATCATGAATTTTATTGTAACGAGCTCATTAATTTTGGCCATGATATGAAATTATTGATATGCAGTATACATTATTCTATCTGTTATCACCGCTTTGCTAAAGTTATAGATAAACTACTAAAGTTGGTTACTAATTTATTTTTGGTTTCAAAAAAGCTACAGCTTGCAAAATTGTTAGTGCATATACATTCTAGGCTATAAACGGTATGCATTAGATTACTGAAATCATATAGTTTACCATAAATATTGACACAACACATATATTATTTTATTATCATATATTATTCTTGTACACAAGTTATACATTTACGTATTAATTGTATTCACAGCTGTTATACTTAAACCGAACAAATGTGTCACTTGCTGAATACGCGGTTACAATAAATAAAGCGTTACTTACATCAAAACAAAACGTGTATCCTGTGTGACTATCACGTAGTAGTTTTATTAAGGGAAACCCAGGTGTTTCTGTTACCACCGTATACTGCACATCAGATTAAATTTAGCTGATGTAGATAGTTTTCAATCTGTGTATTATAGAAATGTTTTGGTAAATAATATAACTTTAAATAATTTAAAAATCTAACTTTCAAAATGAATGATGATTAAGTTATAGGTTTTCTCCTCTTATTAAACTTACAAATTTACCGACTAATTTAGTTTAATTAGATTAATGATATTACGTCAAAGTTTTAAAAGTGAGCAAATTTAAAATGATCTTTACAAAGGTATTAACTAAAGAAGTATAAGTGTAGGATTATTCAGTTGGAACAGTATACAATTATTCAATACTAAATAAAATGTCAATGGATAAAACTAAAAAAAAAAAAATTCTATTATTCTTACTAAAGTTGTCACGTAAAATATAAATATACAGGTTAATTTAAACTTTAGATAATGCATTTACTTACCAAAAAAAAGAAGATAAAGATAAAAGTCGACTCTAAACAGAGTCTTTAGCAAATACTGTCGCAAAGGATGTTTTAATACTAATGGTATATTATACATGTTTTTATACAAGTTTCCTTTTATTATCAAAGACGTATTTCGATCTTTTTATAAAATTTTCATGTGGTTTGATACTCAATTGGATTAATAAAACTGTATATGTTTTTACTTAAATGGTTTAGTTTCCAATAAAGTATACAAACAAAAAAAGATTTGAAATAAAACTTGTGTAATGAGTTATTTTAAACACAGTAATCTCGTTTATACTTTATATTTAATTTCCTTTCGATAATTAAAAACTTTGTTTTAGTTTTGGTATAATTTTAAAAGGCATATTTAAACCAAAGATCCTGCTGCAACTGTGTGTTAGTTTGTAAAGAGTAACAATGTAATAACACATTTTACTACTTATCGACTTTCTTATTTTATCGAGCTGTATAACAACAGTACACCTTATTGGTCATTTTGAATATTCACTTCTGTTGGATTCCTCTTAATTTCATTAAACTAATGTCTTTGATAAACAAATATTAAAATATTCTCTGGAAAACTAATACAAATTTGGTGGTGAAATGTAGCTAGAAAGATATAAAAATGTTTTTTACATCTAAAGAATAAATTAACACCTACAGTAGGTTTGTCGAAGTTCTTATCTTTTATGTTTAAATTTCTTACTTAAGTAGGACAAGCTGTAAGCAAGAAAATCTTCTATTTTGTTAATACACAGAAACAGTACAACCACAATACATTTTTGTCATTAGCATTTTATTAAAATCTATTTTTATCCTTAAAATAATGTCATATTATTACTAGAAACACATACATCAACGTTACGTCATGATACATTATTATATAAATGCGATAACTGCTTGGACTTAGTACAAAAAACCGAAGTATATATTACTTACTAGATTAAATACTTTATCTAAAATTTTAAACTTAACTATTACTTATTCATTTATTGGAACCTGCTGATTTATATTTGTATATGCTTTATTCTGGAACAATCTATTATAGTGCATTCATGTATAATGTCTTTATATACAGTGTGAGTAAAAAGTATGGATACACAATTTTAAATTTTAAATGGATAAAGATAGAAAAATGAAACTCAGGACACCTTTCTAGGAAATAAAAGTGATTTTTTTAGTCATTATTACAACTTTGTCCATATTCATAAAATTGGATTTTTGGGGCAGCTCAACATTTTTAAATGTAAAGACCCATTAAGTGACACCTCATTTTGAAGGTCTCGATTAAAGAAGAAGAATAGTGGAAACTAAAGCTTTCTATCTCAGCCCAGTACAAAATGGCAGCTCATAGAAATTAAGTAAAACTTCATTGAGGTAAAACATGAACATCAACATTCAGGTGGTAAATAACCACAATAGACAACCACTTTTCTTACAAACTCAAACCTGTTTTACAATTATTACCTGCTATAGGGTAGGCTTCCCTTATCTTATCGGTTTTGAGGAAGTCCAGTATCAGGTTCAGTTTTTGGTTAGAATCAAAAAAGTTAAAATGGAGAGTTTAAGTGAACAAGAGTGTATTGTGATCCTGATGTTACGGAGACCGGTTGATATCTTATGGTGAAGTAATTGATTTATTTAATGACACTTATCCTAATCGAAAATCAGTATCTAAATCAGGAGTTAAAAAAAACTCTCCAAATTTCCAGGAAACAGGCAGCGTTAAAGACCGCCCTAGACATGAAAGGCCAAAATCGGCTACAAATTAAGCATTGTCACTTGACGTTTTACAGTCTGTTGTAGAAGATCATCATGGATCAACAAAAAATGTTTCCCTAATGTTAGGTATATCTCAAACATCATTTTGTAGAGTTTTACATGGTGGTTGTTTTAAAGCATACAAAATTCGTTTAGTTCAAGAGCTAAGTGAGGACGATTTTGAACGTCGATTAGAATTTTGTTAACTAATGATGAGGAACAATGATAACAATACAAATAGAATGAACAACATTGCTTCCTCAGATGAAGCAATTTTTATGTTAAACGGTAACGTTAACAGACACAATTAATTGTCGTTGATGGGCTGATGTTAACGCTCGTTGGATGAAAGAGCAACACACATAGATCCCAGAAAAATTAAACGTTTGGCTTTACATTGTGAGGGATTACTTTAATGGGCCCTTTTTTATTGATGGCAATCTTAATGCCGAAGTATACCAGGAAATGCTACAAAATCAGATTTATCCAGTTATATAAATCAACAATTGTAATCAAGTTTGGTTCCAGCAGGATGGAGCACCTGCAATCTATGGCCTGCATGTCCGCGAGTGTTTAAACAATATTTTTCCCAATCGTTGGATAGGCAGAAGAGGAAGTATCGAGTGGCCACCAAGATCGCAAGATCTATCTCCACTGGACTACTTTGTACAGGGTCGCATTAAAAACAACATGTATAAAGCGAAACATCCGTGCATTAATGACCTTAGGGGCAGAGTTGTATCACAAATTCAAAAAATCCCGCTTGAATCCATACAGCGTTCCTTTCAAGTTTTTACGACAGGCTTGGACATTGTCAAACTGTACTGGGGCATCAGTTTGAACACCTGTTATAAAAAATACAGCTTAATAAGTTCAAGCCGTTTTACTGTTTAATGTAATTGTAATTACTAGTGCTATTGCATTACAAATTATTATTACATTATAAAAGTCATTTTATTGTATTAGCTTTAGATTTTATCTGTTTCACAAATTCATTGTTTTCAATTAAAAGTAAACTTCCTAAGTATTAGAACCCGGTTCTAAAAATTTCAATGAGCTGCCATTTAGTACTGGGTTGAGATAGGAAGCTCTAGTTTCCACCCTTTTTCTTTTTCAATTAATACCTTTAAAATGAGGTGTCACTAAATGGGTCTTTACGTTTCATAATTTTGAGCTGCTCCCCCAATATCCCATTTTGGGGAAGTGGGCAAAGTTGTAATAGTGACTAAAATGTTAATTTTTATAGAGAGGTGTAGTCAGTTTCATTTTTCTATCTTTATCCATTTAAAATTTACCAGGGTGTACCCATACTTTTGACTCATTAATAATCTACGATATAAATATAATTAAGTATCTTTATCTATCAGATAACTGTCCATCATTTCTTATTTGTATAAAAGTAATACATATTTTAAAGAGTTTAATGACTTGCTTAGAGACAATTAATTTAAAAAAAAAACTTTGTCGTTTTTTAGTTTATTTTTTTTTAAATAGTTTAGTGATTTGTAAAAAATATATCTACAATAACCCTCAAACCGGCAGACAGCACGTTCCGTGCGGTCACTCCAGCACATTTGTAAACCGTGATTGTATCGAATATTTGACCTACTAAAAATATTCCAATCTCAAAAAGACAAAAACCATTGGAAAATTAATATTTCAAACTTTAATTTTTGTATTTACAATTTCATTCTAAAACTTATGAAATCATCGTTTGGAAATTTTGATTTTCTGAACTTCTACTTCGCGTGAAAAAACTGCTAGAAATGAGTCACTTTTGTGACAATTCTAAGTCGTATAACGGTTAGACAAATCCGGTTGGACAGAATTACATTATCCTATTACTTTAAATAAGCAATTCTGGTATCTATCTTTGTATCGTTGTATCTGTAGCGGATATTGAAAACGGCTCTAACGATTTTGATGAAAATTTGCATACAGGGGTTATTTGACGTCAGGAATTGAATGCGCTAGCTCTTATGTCTTCAAAAACGCACATAAAGTCTGAAAAATGCGCTACAACGAATCCTCTTTTTTGAAAATTGTTCGTTGGAGAATAAGTTATTTCCACCTACTGGAAGTCTTATAGGCAATCTCACTTTGTTTGGCCTAGGTGAAATAACTATGTGTCGAATATTCAGTTCACTGACTATTCTGACAAAAAACTTTACTTTATACTTCCAGTAATTTATTTTTAATTTTAGCTCAGTAAGAACACAAGTTAATAATTTTACTTTTTGTAAACCTCTGAAGAGTGAGTACACTGGAACTAACCTTGTAAATTGCTTATTTGTGCTTGCAATTATTTTATGAAATTCCACTTTATCAATTCTTAATCTAAAATTCATAAACTATTGGGATATTTGAATATTAGGTGTTTTTGTAAATAATAACCTTTTATAAAACAAAATAAAATTTTAATAATTTCTTTTTTCTAATTTTAAACATAAACAAAATTCTTGTATTTAATATTTTTCAAATAAAACCAAATAATAACTTTCTTCTCAAATAAAATAATAACTTTTTAAAACTATAAGGCAGAACTAATCTCTTAATTTATTATAATTTATTCTAATATTTTATTACTCAATTGAATTTAATTTATACTTTAATAAAAATTTGAATTTACGATTTAATGAATTTACTTCTTTAATTAATTACAAATATTCCTTAATTTAACATCCTAAGTAACCCAGTATTTAAAATAAATTTATTTGAATTTACTTCAGGCAATTTAATGGGGACTAACGTATTTTACGCTTCTACCGACCTTTTCACACTTGTCCAGGCGTCGCGACGTTTGTAGTTAAATCCGCGAACGCTGTCTAGTGATGACGAGCTACAGATGTTCCGCGTGCTGATAGAGTTGTCTTGTGGGTGAAGGTGGAGTCCTGTAGGGTTGTCTGGATGTATGATGGATGTCTTCTTAAAGATGGATGTGGTGATGCCGTGTCTGCAATCCCGGTTCGTCTATTCCCTCGTAGCTACAGTTGCATGTCCTAGTGGTCGCCTGGTATTGTCCTGGAGTCCTGTCTGGAAGCTATACGAATCACTCCATGTATCAGCTGTCCTGTAGGCTATGTTTTTCCTCCAGAAAAATTCCCAAGTTCGGCCAACTTGTATAGACTAAGTTGCCACTGAAGTTCTTGTAGAGTTAATGCGGTGTCTATTGCTGCATCCCAGATGATAACCGCAATGACGTATCTTCTTACTTGTTATAAAAATTTAAAGTTTAACGAAGAAAATACTCAGCTTCTAGCACGCTAAAGTATTTTATAAAAAACAAGTATCGGCTCTCGATGCGTCAACTTACATCGTATAAGTCAAAGGAATCTCGAGTTTCCCCGAGCAATCGTTTATATAATGTTTTTCGGCACTATTTCATTGCCAACCTAAGCTTTCTACTACTGTATTTCCAAAATGCTTTAAAATCCATTTTTTCGCCAATTTCAAACTACTAGTCTACGTAACTTTTCATCCTGAATTTTATTATAATTTTTTAATAATTTTGTAACTTGATTTAGCCTTTGTTTTAATTAAGTTTCTATTGTTTCTTTGAGTACGCCCCTTTTCGTAAGCTAGTAACCCTGTTCTCCTTCCATCGGTCTCGTCTTTGGACCGCCCCTCTACTGTCTGGCGTTCTTATCTGGCTTCCCTCAGTTTTATGCTATGGAAATCCTTTTTCCATGTAACTCTTCCAGGGTTTATCCGATTTTCCTGAAACTGACATCATTTTCCTCAGCTCGTTGTTGCCTTTCCACACGAATTCGAGTGACGTTCGTACGACTCTTGGTTCGCGTACACGACCCGCGCGCGTTTTTCCGCGGCGATTTTTCCCGGAAAAGTCTTAAATTTACACTTCTTTCAGTTTTTCTTTTTCCACTTATCTAGTCCATTGGTTTTCATTCACTAGCCGGATTTTCATCTCATTTCTGCTTCTGGTCGTCTTGCTGTGAGGTTAGGGACTTCAACTATTTTTCACAAACTGGGGTTTTACTTTACTCCCGAAACATATTTCAAATACTGGATTATTTTTACATAACTACTTCATTTACATACTATTTACTATTTTGAATTGTTAAAAGTTTGAGTTTAAATTTTTAATTAGCTATAAAGGTGCAAATTCTATCACCTTTTTCCTTTCATAATTTTCTTAGTTTTTCTTTTACCTTATAAATTACATTTATCAACACTAAAACTTGTTTTAGTCAGAATTTAAAAAACTTTATTTTTAACCTACTTTTTTATCCTTTAAACTTTATGAATTACCATTAACTTTTTTATATGACAAAATTTCGCTAAAACTTATTTCACCTTTATTTTAGGCCTTTTTAAGAAAAGCCTAAAAAACCTTTTCTTTTAAAAATTAGAGGAATTTTGAAAATTTTCTCATTCTTTGAAAGCTCGTATCTTACGTAACTTTATGATTTTTTAATATCTAATCTTGCAGTAAATACACCCGCGGTTAGCGTAATGCATTTCCCGAAGATGTAATTTTTTTTCAAATCTTGGATTTTGGCTTCCCGTAGGAATCTTTTAAGTAATTTTTATAAGTTCCCAATCCTTTTCAGACAGGCAGGGTCCAAAAGTTTAATTCTACCCGATAACAGACCGCCCGCGTATACATGCTGATCTCGTGACCTACATTTGGCTTCAACTCACGGCAAGTCCGTATTATTCAAACTTACAAAATTAATTGCAAATTTAAACTCAAGACCTACAACGAGTTTTGTCCGTTGTAGCGCATAAAATTTAAATTCTGAACTTCCTTTTATACCACGTTTCAAGTCACTAAGAAAGCAAATATGAACCTCTTTGTTGTCCCCCTCCTCAGACCCCCCCCCCCCCCCCCCCATAGTCACAAAGGCAGAGCCCCTAGTACCATTTGATTTGTCAACATCTGTACTTTCTAATAGTGCCTTCAAAATATTCGTAAGTGTTATAATTTCGATGTTGTGGGATTCCTTGTAAACCCTTGCTATTGGACAGATTTTTCGACCAACGAACAAGCTCATTTTTAGTAATCGATTTATCAGGTTGAAATCGTTTTACAGAAATGTTGATATCTATATTTAGAAGAAATTCCATCCCACGTAGCACAAGCATGTCATATTGCCGTGGAAAACACGTTTAGCCGAAACGTCAAGAAACGGTTTTAATGGTACGTCAATATTCCGCCCAAATGTCACAGCGATAAGATAGTTAAAAAGACGTTGCAAAATAGTTAAAGATTAGGTAAAAAGACGTCTAAACCTCGTTGTTGAGGTGCCGTAAATAAATCGTTGGATTCTCGTCATCTTAAGACGTCATATTTTAGCTAAAAACTCGTTGAAAACTAGGAAATATGACGTTACTGTACAATAGTAAAAAGACGTTGTTCTATAACGAGAAATAGACGTTACTCCATAACGGTAAAAAGACGTTATTTCAGAACGGCAAATATACGTTCTTCCAGAACGGTAAAAAGACGTGATCCAGAACGTTAAATAAACGTTACACTAAAACGTCAAAATGACGATCCATTAGAATGGTTAAATGACTACTAAAAGTACAAAATTATTCCAGTCAATAAAATAATCTAGATACAAATTATTGCCGAATGATTATCTAAAATGGGAAAGAGTGCTTTCAAATTTTGTCATATTTTGAAAAAAATATATGTCAAAATATGATTAAACAGGAAAGACATTGCATTTCCCTCATTTATATAATTACATCCCCCAATTAATTGTTGTATACAGTATGTTATATTTATTTACCAAGGAATAATCAACCATTTATTAGTCATTTTACTACCATAAAGAAAGACAACTTTAATACAATACACTAATTTTATTGATAAAAGAAATATTCAATGTAGGCCTACATCAGTTAGATTATAAAATCTTAATTGATAGCGATTTTTTTAAATTCAGGCCTATACATAATTCAAAATAAATATATACCTACCACTTTTTGCAGTATATTTATTAAAGTCAGTCTTTAATGTAGATTATCTATGGCCCAGATAAATGTATGGTATTTACATTTAATGTTGCAATCTATACTAATATTATAAAGAGGTAAAGTCTGTTTTTTTGTATCTCTGGCACTACTGAATCGATTGAAAAATAGTTTACACTATCCCTGAGTAACATAGGATATAATTCATTTCAATAAAAACCTTTTTTTATTTCAATATTTGTAAATTTAGTGGGAAAAAATTCAAAGGTTAGGAATAGAATGATAAACCAACACATGTAGGCCTATTTACATTTATTACCATAGCAACCAATTGAATAAAATAACTATAAAGCAGCTGTTTGCTCCAATATTTCCATCGACAGCTGATTTTAAAATTTGAAGCAATTTATTATTTTTGTATTTCTAGCTTTTATGTTAGGGTTTTAAAGTGTAGACCTGAGCCTTGCTGGTTCTTTTAACCATTATTACAACTGCTGTTATAAAATATAAGACATAATTTAATTTGAACATTTAACATTATTTACCATCTTAGTTTTGAGGTTATTATTAATCCTACACCTCTATTATAAAAAAACAACATATGTTTTTAGAGGGTTCCATTGGGGGTTGGCGTGCGGATCACTAAGGGGTCTCCCTTAGTAAATAAATAAAGTCAAACAAATCAAGTTTGAAAAAACCATAATTAATCAACTTTTAAAATTTCCACAAAATATATATTTAGTAAATTTGTATTATATAAATACCTTTGTTTTGCATGATTATTGCTAGCAGTCCTTTCTTTAGCCACTGTTTAAGCGATGACACGCGTTTCACCTATTGTTCAGGTATTTATATTACAAATCCTTACCATATAACATACCTATTAAAGGTATTTATATAACATATTTGGTTCAGTGAGGCAAAAACAAACATATGACGAATTTTGCAACTATTACTTTCTTAAAACTAACATTTTACTTCTTGTTTTATACCCAAATTTTTAAAAAAATTTTAAAGACATTAAATGTATTAAGAAAAATTATAAAAAGAACAAAAATTAAACATTATATTTTTTCTGACTCAGTTACTATGCCTCCGAATTAGTATTAAAGGAACATGGGAATACAAAATAAATTAAAGCTACATTTTATAAAACATATTTTATTACAGCAGACATATTTTATTACCTTCAATATTTTTTTTAATAGGTGCTCCAAATAGACATGACTTTAAGCTGAAAAAAATATATAGTCATAATTTTAAGAAACTTATTATTAGAGCCTTTTCCCAAAATAATGTACATTCTATCTAATGAATACAGTTAAACAAAAAAATAAATTTATAATTATTATTGTATAATACTTAATGTTTCTTATACAATAGGCTACTTGCTTTAAGTTGTGTTATTAATGAGATAAAAATTTTTGGTTATACAATTAGTATGTGTTTGTTTAGAATTTGTTATTTGCAATTACGCAAATATCACAAATTTTATATCCTTGCTAGTTTTTGTAAAAAAAGACATTACATTTCAAGAAAACAATGTTTTGACTTTGCCATAGGAGAATGCCTCCTCTTCTTTTCTTATTATTTAACTTTCAGGTTTTTGGTGTGGCATATAACAATTTATTTTAAACCGTTTGAAATGAAAATATTGAAATTAATTTGTTACCTTTATGTTTAATTTATTGTGTGTATTTTTATAATTTAAACTAATTTATTGTTCTTAACTTTTGTACTGTTCACTCAATGATTACCATATTTAAAAGTGTTTTATATTTAAATGTAGGTAAAATTATTACTATGAATGAAACAATCTTAGATCCTAAGTTGACAAATTGAGTATAAAATAGACAAACAGTCCAATATAGATGTTCAATAAAGATTTACTGTAAAAATTCTTAAACATTTAATGTTTCAACTAAAGACAATTCTACTTTTTCTTTTGCTGTTTAAGTACACCTAATGGAGCATATTTTAGCCAATATTTCATAACCTCTTCTATTTTGAGCTGGATCGCAATATCTTTATTTTTCATAGCCTTTGTACGAAAACTGTAACAGAAATATACAATAATAGTTATATTAGTAAAAGGTAAAATAAATTATAGATATAACAATCAAGAAATGCTGCAGAGTAGACTTCAGTTCCTAAAGCTTATTATAAACTTACACAAGACAAAAAAGAAACTATTCAGGTTCAAAATACCACTCGTAAATACAAAAATAGATCCTTGATTATAGCTCTATACAAAAACTTGCCTGTAAACAAAAGCAGGAAATAATATTAAACAATAATTTGTAAACTATACATATTATTTTGTTTACTGTACTATATCTACACTAAACTTTTTTTCAAGACAGAAAACAATTTAACAAATATGATTTTTATAAATAAATATGATTGAAACATTGGTTTGAATAAATTTATCTAAATGACATATTTTTGGGATATTAACATGAGTAGAGCAAATAGGATATTTTCTAGGGGGCTAGACCAGGGTTATGGCATCAAGGATACCCTCCCCTCCTTCGGCAAAAGGGGTCCGTTCGGGGAAATTTATGAACTCCCCAAAAAAATTTAAAAATTTGGGAAGCCAATTTGGCTGTTCAGACTTAATATGAACCCACATAGCAATGAGTCTGTACCTTTACACCGTAAATGAACACACAAACCTACATCGCGCCTAGAGGCCCCACTAAGTAGCTAGGACCGAGTAGCTAATGCTTAAACTCTTGTAAAAAATTAAAGAAGTATATTTAAAATCAAATGGTGCATAACAATTAAAATATATTCTAGTGCTAAACCATTTTTATGTAATACTACTTTTAAATAAATCTCTTAAAAGAAAAATAATTTACTATAATTTATAATACACATATTTTCATTTTCGTATTGGAACCTTCTACTCATAGGTATGGGCGCCATGGTACAGTCCAACTGCTGTTGTAGCCTAATAAACCATTTTATGATAGTATTTGAGAACGCAAATTTTGTATTCAGTCAGAAATTGTTTTTTTTCCATTAAAATTATTCATAATAAGTAGGTAAGTTTAATGTTATGTTTATTTAGTAAATTAAACTTATTCATAATAAGTAGGTAAGTTTAATTTTACGTTTATTTTGTAAATTAAATTGTACATTAAGTACTTTAGTTTTTTTTTGTTTGTATCGTAGCCCTACCATACTATTTATTGCATTGAATGTAACTTTTAAAGATCTTTTAAGGCTCTTCTTTACCTTGAAGAAAACTCCCGAGTGTACAGTATGATTTTAATAAAAAGGTCTGACTCAAACCGCAAAATCGTTGAAACATGCATTCGTATTAACGTGTTTCGGATTCTATTTATAAATTAATAATCTGGGAAACTACTTTAAGTTATAAAGAAGGCTTTATATTTTTTAAGTGTTAGCTTAAAATATGGAAACTTATTGCTGAAAACTCCCAAAAAAATGCATTAAAAATAATAAATCTTTACTCAGTTAAACTGTTTTAAAAGAAGTTGCCGTCGATTTCTTTCAATTATGAGATATAAGAAAAAAGCACATAGCCTTTAAGAACAATTAAAGATGTTTCACAACTTTTCACGTTGAAAAACGGCATCGGAAACACGTTAGTACGAAGTGCATATTTTTGCTGTTTTACGCAAGGTATAGAAGACCCTTAAGCATTCTTCCGTAAGCGATATAGATAATTAGGTTTCATCTTGGAATTTAGATATCTATAATTTTATACTTATAAAATAATTAGGTAAAGTTTGTATGATCGTGTCCATGTTTGGATTAATGTACAAAATTACTTAACTATTATTTGTAAAAATATTTCACTATTACCTATATAATTTAGACCTTTAAATTACTTCTTTTATTTCTTGAGAAAAAAAGAGCTTTTTTTAATTGGGTAATTTTAGTGTTAAATCACAAATTGACAGTACATATGACTAAGCTGTACGCAAATATACCGATTAAAGATTTAATAAAACAATATATATGCCTATACGATTTCAAGCCGAGAAATTGATTTTTAATTTTTTTAGTTCTATTACCAGAGTGTTTATAAGGGGAAATTACCATAGTTTTTTTCTTCAAAAACTTAATTTCCTAAGTAAGAATAAGTGGCGTACTATTCGACTCCCCGCTCATATGTTTGCAAAAGAAGACCTTTTTTTTAGGATAGAGAGTAGTGCTACCAACCTAACTATATTGTACTAATTGAATGTTGAATTATATATTGTAGTTCAGTAGATTAGTGGTATAATGATTACTGTAAATATAGATATGTTTGCAGACGACGAAGATTAACTGTAAATATACGAATAAATATAAAAAATAAATGTTTGAAGTTATTTTTTCCCGTATGTAAAACGTATAAATGTTTAATACGTAATGCGTATTAACTATTAATATTGTATTGTTTGTTGTGTAATGTATTTAAGAACTGCAATTACATGTTTTAAGCTATGATATGTTATTTGGGTACACAATTTGTACATAATATATTTAAGAATGTATTTATTCTTCATGTAATTGTATAGTTTTGTGATCGTGATACGGACCAACATTTTCGAAATAAGTTGTGACGTCATGCGTAGGAATACAAGTGTTTAACCGCGCGTATGCGTAGCCTAGAAATACAAGTCCCGTGTGCAAAAGTCACAACAGAGTTTTTGTAAAGTGAAACAA
This sequence comes from Philaenus spumarius, assembly GCA_018207615.1. NCBI lineage: Eukaryota > Metazoa > Arthropoda > Insecta > Hemiptera > Aphrophoridae > Philaenus > Philaenus spumarius. The sequence goes on from JAGFPH010001689.1 coordinate 117,379, forward strand.
TTTTGTTTGAGAAAACTGTAAAATAATGGAAAAATTAAATCTAAGAAAGTTAATCGTAAAGAAGCGTTAAAAACCTAGAATACTTAAAGTGGCTCCAGGAGCTCAAAGTTATAACAGAGCAATACTATTGTGTAAAGTGCAATAAAAATATGAAATTAAGCCCTAAAAAGTGCTGTAAAGACGGTTAGGTATTTGTTTACTTTAACTTGTCAATCAAAAATACTATAAACACACAAACCTGAACTTTTTTCTTAATAAATATAGTATTTTATACACTTCACTGATGCCGGGAAACCAATATTTAACCATCTTCAACACGTACAACATTTAAAACTTTCAAATCAAAAGTTCGTTATGGAAATTTAGGTAATTGTTTACTTTAACTTGTCAATGAAAACTACTATAAACACACAAACCTGAACTTTTTTCTTAATAAATATAGTATTTATACACTTCACTGATGCCGGGAAACCAATATTAACCATCTTCAACACGTACAACATTAAAAACTTTCAAATCAAAAGTTCGTTATGGAAATTTTTTGTGTAGAAACGAACAGTTTAGGCAACTCATTCTAATTAATTATAAATGTGATAATAACGACGAAATATTATAATTATACTGTTATCATACTGTGACTAAACAGTTTAGGTCAGTCCTCCAGTTTTTTCTTTTATTCTAATTATATAAAGTGGTAATACGACGAAATATTATAATCATACAAATATTATAATCATACTGTTATCGGCAACATACTGTGACTAAACAGTTTAGGTCAGTCCTCTAGATTTTTTTTAATTCTAATTATATAAAGTGGTAATATGACGAAATATTATAATCATACAAATATTATAATCATACTGTTATCGGCAACATACTGTGACTAAACAGTTTAGGTCAGTCCTCTAGCTTTTTTTTTATTCTAATTATATAAAGTGGTAATACGACGCAATATTATAATCATACTGTTATCGGCAACATACTGTGACTAAACCGTTTAGGTCAGTCCTCTAGTTTTTTTTTTTTTTTTTATTCTAATTATATAAAGTGGTAATACGACAAAATATTATAATCATACAAATATTATAATCATACTGTTATCGGCAACATACTGTGACTAAACAGTTTAGGTCAGTCCTCTAGTTTTTTTTTTATTCTAATTATATAAAGTGGTAAT
>JAGFPH010001689.1:138555-156271 GCA_018207615.1 Philaenus spumarius
TATTCATTTATTGGAACCTGCTGATTTATATTTGTATATGCTTTATTCTGGAACAATCTATTATAGTGCATTCATGTATAATGTCTTTATATACAGTGTGAGTAAAAAGTATGGATACACAATGTTAAATTTTAAATGGATAAAGATAGAGAAATGAAACTCAGTACACCTTTCTAGGAAATAAAAGTGTTTTTTTTAGTCACTATTACAACTTTGTCCAGATTCATAAAATGGGATTTTTGGGGGCATCTCAACATTTTTAAATGTAAAGACCCATTAATTGACACCTCATTTTGAAGGTCTCGATTAAGAAGAAGAATAGTGGAAACTAAAGCTTTCTATCTCAGCCCAGTACAAAATGGCAGCTCGTAGAAATTAAGTAAAACTTCATTGAGGCAAATCATGAACATCAACATTCAGGTGGTAAATAACCACAATAGAAAACCACTTTTCTTACAAACTCAAACCTGTTTTACAATTATTACCTGCTGTAGGGTAGGCTTCCCTTATCTTATCGGTTTTGAGGAAGTCCAGTATCAGGTTCAGTTTTTGGCTAGAATCAACAAAGTTAAGACGTGTATTTGGGATACTGTACGTTAAAATGGAGAGTTTAAGTGAACAAGAGTGTATTGTGATCCTGATGTTACGGAAACCGGTTGATATCTTATGGTGAAGTAATTTATTTATTTAATGACACTTATCCTAATCGAAAATCAGTATCTAAATCAGGAGTTAAAAAACTCCCCAAATTTCCAGGAAACAGGCAGCGTTAAAGACCGCCCTGAACATGGAAGGCCAAAATCGGCTACAAATGAAGCATTGTCACTTGGCGTTTTACAGTCTGTTGTAGAAGATCATCATGGATCAACAAAAAATGTTTCCCTAATGTTAGGTATATATCTCAAACATCATTTTGTAGAGTTTTACATGGTGGTTGTTTTAAAGCATACAAAATTCGTTTAGTTCAAGAGCTAAGTGAGAACGATTTTGATCGTCGATTAAAATTTTGTTAACTGATGATGAAGTACATTGATAACAATATCATTAGAATTGAAGACGATTTTGAACGTCGATTAGAATTTTGTTAACTAATGATGAGGAACAATGATAACAATACAAATAGAATGAACAAAATTGCTTCCTCAGATAAAGCAATTTTTAGGTTAAACGTTAACGTTAACAGACACAATTAATTGTCGTTAATCGGCTGATGTTAACCCTCGTTGGATGAAAGAGCAACACACATAGCGCCCTGAAAAATTAAACGTTTGGCTTTACATTGTGAGGTATTAGTTTAATGGGCCCTTTTTTATTGATGACAATCTTAATGCCGAGGTATACCAGGAAATGCTACAAAATCAGATTTATCCAGTTATCCAAGCAGCAACCAACAACTGTAATCAAGTTTTTTCCAGAAGGATGGAACACCTCCAATCTATGGCCTGCATGTCCGCGAATGTTTAAACAATATTTTTCCCAATCGCTGGATAGGTAGAAGAGGAAGTATCGATTGGCCACCAAGATCGCAAGATCTATCTCCACTGGACTACTTTGTATAGGGTCGCATTAAAAACAACGTGTATAAAGCGAAACATCCGTGCATTAATGACCTTAGGGGCAGAGTTGTATCACAAATTCAAAAAATCCCGCTTGAATCCATACAGCGTGCTGTTTCAAGTTTTTACGACAGGCTTGGACATTGTCAAACTGTACTGGGGCATCAGTTTGAACACCTGTTATAAAAAACACAGCTTAATAAGTTCAAGCCGTTTTACTGTTTAATGTAATTGTAATTACTAGTGCTATTGCAATACAAATTATTAATACATTATAAAAGTCATTTTATTCTATTAGCTGTTGATTTTATGTGTTTCACAAATTCATTGTTTTTAATTAAAAGTAAACTTCCTAAGAATTAGAACCCGGTTCTAAAAATTTCAATGAGCTGCCATTTAGTACTGGGTTGAGATATAAAGCTCTAGTTTCCACCCTTCTTTTTTTTCAATTAATACCTTTAAAATGAGGTGTCACTAAATGGGTCTTTACATTTCATAATTTTGAGCTGCTCCTCCAATATCCCATTTTGGGGAAGTTGGCAGAGTTGTAATAGTGACTAAAAAGTTAACTTTTATTTCCTAGAGAGGTGTAGTCAGTTTCATTTTTCTATCTGTATCCATTTAAAATTTAACAGGGTGTATCCATACTTTTGACTCACTAATAATCTACGATATAAATATAATTAAGTATCTTTATCTATCAGATAACTGTCCATCATTTCTTATTTGTATAAAAGTAATACATATTTTAAAGAGTTTAAAGACTTGCTTAGAGACAATTAATTTTTGAAAAAAATTTTGTCGTTTTTTAGTTTATTTAAAAAAAAATAGTTTAGTGATTTGTAAAAAATATATATCTACAATAACCCTCAAACCGGCAGACAGCACGTTCCGTGTGGTCACTCCAGCACATTTGTAAACCGTGATTGTATCGAATATTTGACCCACTAAAAATATTACAATCTCAAAAAGACAAAAACCATTGGAAAATTAATATTTCAAACTTTAATTTTTGTATTTACAATTTCATTCTAAAACTTATGAAATCATCGTTTGGAAATTTTGATTTTCTGAACTTCTACTTCGCGTGAAAAAAACTGCGAGAAATGAGTCACTTTTGTGACAATTCTAAGTCGTATAACGGTTAGACAAACCCGGTTGGACAGAATTACAATATCCTATTACTTTAAATGAGCAATTCTTGTATCTATCTTTGTATCGTTGTATCTGTCGCTGATATTGAAAACGGCTCTAACGATTTTGATGAAAATTTGCATACAGGGGTTATTTGACGTCAGGAATTGAATGCGCTAGGTCTTATGTCTTCAAAAACGCACATAAAGTCTGAAAAATGCGCATAAAATTTAAATTCTGAACTTCTTTTTATACCACGTTTCAAGTCACGTAAAAGGCGAATATGAACAGCTTCTTTTTATACCTCCTTCGAAGTCACCCCACCCACCCCCCTAGTCACAAAGGCAGAGCCATCTAGTACCATTTGATTTGTCAACATCTTTACTTTCTAATAGTGCCTTCAAAATAATCGTAACTGTTATAATTTCAAAGTTGTGTGATTCCTTGTAAACCCTTGCTATTGGACAGATTTTTCGACCAATGAGCAAGATCATTTAGTAATCGATTTATCAGTTTGAAATCGTTTTACAGAAATGTTGATATCTATATTTAGAAGAAATAAAATAGTTTATTTCGGCATAAGGTATATGTGATTTGGTTTTTATAGGTTGGTCATCACAGTAATCCGCCAAAAACCTCGTTTTGTAGCTTCCTGGCGCATTTTATTTCTGTCTTGTGTTTGGTGTACATGTAAGTTCGTTTGTAAATGTTTAGTGTAAGTTCGTTTAGTGAAATAAATGTATACAATTGTGTTATTATCGTGTTTCAGTTATAAAGAAATAAGTGTAGAAAGTGTTATTGTGTTTGTGAGGTTAATTAGTTTTATAAAAGTGATATTTATTAGCCTACTTTTGTTTTTTCAGATACCTAGCGTAGACAAAATACAGCTAAATAGCCTACTAACTATTCTATTTTGAAATAGCCTAAATACAGCCTAAACAATTATAGGCTATTATAAAATAATTAATTTTCATGTTTATGTTATTTTGAACCTAGGCCTACCGAACCTAGACTTTTAGTTTGTGAAATAACCTAATCCTAGACAGACAATAACTAAAATGGTAGATAGGGAGTTTATTGTCGTCAGATCTATTACTTAGAAATGACCCCGACTCCGAATTGTCGGACTTTGATGATGGATGGGATACAACAGGGGAATCTTCAGTCCCTTCTAGTTGTCAGGAGAACAGGGTGATCAATCGTCGTACTGATGATCTGCCAGCTGATTACTTACCAAATTCATCCACTGAAGATGACTCTTTGCCCGATTGGTCAGCAGGCTCTTCTGACAACTATGAGCCAAACATCGATGATTTGGACGCTACAGTTGTGGACGACTTCCTTGCCTCTCTTCCGACTATCCCACCACGTAGGCCTACACCGCAAAACTTTTGTCTTTCAGGAACCTCTGCACAACCACATATACTTCCTCCAACTGTTTTCCTATCTGACACACCACTAACAGAAAAATCACCATGGGTGCGGGTTTATCCATCAGAACCGGTGAAAGATATGCGACCAGATATCCCCGCACCTGTTACAGGGGATCGAAACGTTCATAATAGCAATAATCAAATTGATTTTGTTTAACTGTTCATGACAGCAGCTATTTGGAATCTTATGGTTACTCAAACCAATAAGTAAGCAAATACTATGTTGGGTAATCTACGAGAAGCTGGTCTAATAAAGCGTTATTCTAGAATCAATTAGTGGATTGACGTAACCGTTGAAGAGATGATGCAATTTCGATCAACATAGGCATAACTGGTCGTCAGAATTACGAGCATTTTTGGGAGACTGATGAAGATCAGCTGATAAATTTTTATTTAAAACAAATGTCCCTTAGACGATTTGAAATAATTAAGTCAATGATTCTTTCCAAGAACATTTCGTCGCCGGACAACAAATATGCATTGATGAGTCGGAACGAAAAACTCACGTGCATTCATCCAATACATGAACAATATATGATTTGGAAGTTTGAGCTCTGTGATTCTGTAACTGGTTATGTTGTCCATTCAGCTTTGTATAGTGGTAGAAGATTCTTGTCTGGAGGGGATGCACCCTTTACATATAAGGTAGTCAAGTATCTTTCGGAGAAAGTGGGTTATTTAGATAAGGAATACCACCTTTTTACAGACAATGTTTATACAAAGTTTCCTCTATGCAATGTTTTGCTATCGAACAAATTTTTTGACAGGCACGATTAAAAATAGCATAGGGATGCCTAAAAGCCTTGTCCTAGTTAAACTTTATGCCAGACAGAAGTCTGCGTATTTCAGGAAAGGTGAAATACTGCTCGTGAAATACCAGTCTAAACCTAGAAATAAGCCTGTAACTGCTATATCCACAGCTTGTTATGCTGGTAATATTGATGTTATAAGTAGCCGTGGTATTCCTCGTACTAAACCCCACATGATTCATAAATACAATCAGTTTGTGAGTGGTGTTGATGTGAAATACAAGAGCATTTACCACGCAACTTTTTCTAAACAGTGTAAAAAGTATTGGCGGAAAGTGGTCTATAACTTTGTTGATATGGCCATTCTGAATGTCTGAATTCTGTTCAAGCCACAGAATCCAAAACCCGGCAAAAGATATGGTCTCATGAAAAGCATATTTACAGCACTGCGATCTGCCAGTACTCCTCCTCCAGTTCTGATGGGTATTCCTAGCCTTCCACAAGGTCGAGTCTTACAGCTACACAAACAACTCCACCTCCTTCGCACGAACTAGCAAGACTTCCTGGCGACAACAGTAGGATTTGAGCAGTTTGTGCCGAACGAGATGGTAAACGGATTAGGGTACGTACCTAGTGTGCATCTTGTATAGCCGGTGTACAAAAGGCATGTTTCCCCTATTCTACGACATTTTAGAAGGGCAGGCCAGGCTCGTAGTAGGCGTAGTAGTAGGCGTCCAAATCAACAATGATTTTCATTCCTCATCGGTGACAACACCCCACCCCAATATTTCAACCACCCTGTCTGCTGTCCTAGACAACTCATGTTTACATGTAAGTAGACAAATTTTATTTCATTTATCTTCTATTTAGTTTGTATAAAAGTGATTTACACATGTTGTACCATTTTATGATTGTTTTAGACATAGGATGCCTATACTGATTTTTAACCATTCACAAACTAACCAACCATTTTAACTAATGTGATTGCAATGGGTTTTTTTGGGGAAAATAACAAACTTGTTTTACTGGTTACTCTTTACAAGTATTATCCACAACTTTTGTATATTTTTTAAAAAATTACAATAATATTTCAGCAGTGTTATATAAGTTTATGGATACTATTTTTGGTAAAAATGGTCAGACGTTCAGGAAATATCTTTCAGTATGATATATCTGATTTCAGAATGTAAGGTTTTTCAGTTTACAGTTCAATTCTTTCTACCTTCAATTTGATATAGTAAAATTTCATTTTTGGGTAAAGCATATATTACAAATTAGTTTTTTTAAGTAGGCCTAATTTTGTTAGCCATTTTGTAGTACGAACATAGAAACTGGTATTTTGTGAAACACATTTTTGAAATTGATATTATTTTTGTTGATGCACTTCTATTTATAACTAAATTACATACATTTTGTATATCTTGAAAAAATTACAAAAAATGTTTACTACTTTTAATGAAGGCCTAAATTTAGATTTTTTCCCGTTATTGAACATGTTTTGCTTCTTGAGCTAATAACTTTTAGAATTTGACATCAACAAATTTTTAATTGCATATATGAATTCTTTGAACTTTTTTCTATAAAAAAAGCTTTTTGATTCGAGTACATTTACTATTTTTGGCGAGTTCGAAAAAAATGCTTGCAAAGAGCAAAAAATAAATTTTCGTTAACATTGCCTGTTCGAGGGACAATAATATGGTAGACACCGACAAAGTGTATGCATTTTACAATTCCTCAGGTCAAAATATATTAAAGGTTATTAATTTAACTACACATATTTGTATCTGATATTTGTTTATGTTTTGTTCATTTAAAATATATTTGTAACAAAAGTGTGTAGGAAAATGGCTCTACTTAAAAAAGTGAATATGTATAAGAAAAAACATTATTGAAATTACGTAAAGAGAACCATATTTTGTCTGTAAGAAACGCTTTATTTAAAATAAATAGAAAATGTATTGTACTGCACTCAAACTCGTTACATCACAGGAATATAATATGAAGCATTGATGAACACACATATATATAACTAAAATATGTAACTAAACTTATATATTTTACTTCAAAGCTGTTTATACAAAAATAAAATACATAAATCATGAAGAGGAGGTGGTCGTTTTTAGAACTTACCATTTTAACTGATTTTCTCATTATGTACAAAACCCGTCTAATAAACATAACATTTTTGTCTTTTAAATTATATTATTATTACAGCTCCAACAAAAGTACTAGAGATTTGATGATACGTCCTGTAATATGCCTATAAAAGCTACGTTTGTAAATTGTAATTTGAATAGCCTATGTATTTCGTATAATTAATTACATTTTAAACCAAGTGGTTTGGTTCTTGTTCGGAATTTAATTACAAAAGACCTGCTTTTTTATGAATGATGTACAACTGTACAGATTTTGACTGTCTTTTTTTATAATTTAAATGACATTATTCAATTTGATTAACTACAGTTATTTTTTTTTTTTTAATTATTAGTTTAAAAGAAATTACGATACACTAAAGAAATAGTAAAATTTAATTTAAAAACATACACTTTGAGACAAATAGCATTATTGAAGAAAGACGTGGATTACGTGTGTATAAATAACAATTTAACTATAACTGCTTTGGGAAACTAAAACTGCCAACAACAAGGGCGCAAAACTTATCGTTTTCTTTCTTTAATAAATGACTCAATTTGTCAGTTATTCAATTTAGATATTCATCAGTCTTCCAAAAGAAGATGACAAGGCAGGTTTCGACATAGATAGATATTTTATTGTGATACTACTAACAAACTCAAAGATTTTTATATACTAGAAGATATTTTTGCTTGGAGACAAATGTTAAATTTAGTTAATCGATTATGAGTAAATATAAATTTGTGATAAATAAATTCATACATTATCTTATTTTAAATCTTCAAACTGTAAAAAAAATTTATCTAAAATTACTTTAAATAACACATGATTTGTTCCATTAGATATATAGGCATAGCACGCGATTGTTTAGCTGTATGATTTAACAACAATTGTCGAATTACTTTTGAAAGCTTTCTTATGTTTAAAATATGTTAAACAAGAGGCAAGTAAAATATTGAACAGTCTTATAATTATAGATGTATGTATAATTATTTATTATATATACATCTAAAATATTTAAAAGTATACTTTTTTAGGCAAGACCAACAATATAGGTAAGTTTTTAAGTTATATATCCATGAATTTGTATTTATTAATTGGTCGAATATACAAAAATATATTATTTGTCTGCATTGTTATTTTTGTTATTTGCATATCACAATTAACTATAGCCTAAACAAGTCTTTAGTTTTGTATTTTCTTTAAAATAAAAATACAAATTTAATAAGTGGAAGTGTTAGATGTTATACAATATTTTTTAAATTATAAAAATTACTATATAATTGAAAATGCGAGGGTTGGCAGACATTTTTGCAATTCTTTAATTTTATTATTGTGGGGAAAGATTATAAATGTTTTTTATTCCAACTAGTCATAAATAATCACTAAATGTTTATTCTTTTAGAATTTAATTTAAAGAAAATTATTCGAACCTATACTGTTACAAAGTGAAAATTTAATATTATTTCAAATTTGTGTTATTCAAATGTTTTAAATTTGGATATGGTAAAAACTGAAGAAGATAATTAATGAGTTTTTTTATTACAGTTGTTACACCTTTTTTAAATTATATTAAGCAGGGTGTTTCAGAGAAACACATTTTTTCTGTCGACGACATAAGAAAAATAGGTTTGATCTTGAAGAGATTGAACCAGGCAATTAGAAATTTATTAGTATACAAATAATAAATCAACTAACACAAAAATTTAAATTTAGGCTTTGTTGTATTTTCAAATTACACAAAATAAAATCTTAGTGTTGTTAAATTATTCAAAAAGATTAGTACTTGTTTATTTAGTTTATATTATAAACTATATAAATGGAAGGTACATTAAAATTAATCTTAGGTAACCTGGACGTCCCTATCCCAGCCATGTTAAATTATCTTACATTAGGTACACTAAAGTTCCATAAATATTCCTCGTTCAATTTGAAAATTGTATAGGCTTATAAAATAGGTTTGAGGAGTATGTTAAATCTCTGATATTTGTATATACTCTTTATTTAGATTTTTTAATAATAAATTAATAAAAATAGTTCTTTTCTAGTTTTTATAATTTTAAATATTATAGAAAAAATTATGTACCACAATTTTAATAATCATGGAGGTTCATGTTTTTTTCTGAGTATGTAAGGGATATTTGTACTAAATGTCATTACGATCTGATGGTAAATATAGCTAATAAGTATGTCAACGCAAAACAATATTGTTCATGATAAAAGGGCCTCATTCACAAGTAATGACAATTTCAGTTAGGTATGTTTTTCTTATAAATAAGACATAGCGCTGTGTTTTGGTATGTTTAAAAAACATTTGTGTGTGTTTTGTTTTTAAATATATGTATGTATATACATAAATATCTTAGTAAAAATATCGGAGACAGGTAGGTAACCAGTCATATCCCGTCACCTTGGAAGCGTTCCAACCACCGTTTGCTTTACTTCCACCCTCCTACCCTCAAACCACAGATATGAAGTTACCTGGTTTAGCCAAGGTTCGAACCCGTTATCTTTTGATCAGTAAGATACTTTGCTACCCACTCGGAAATGGCTTGCTTTAAGGAAACATAACTACAAAAACACTTTAGTTACTTGCTACCGTATTTCTTATCTAGTCCTTTCTCCTACTTTTGTTAATGCAATGCAAGCCATTAGTTTTTCTGTTTATTTCTAAGTTTTTTTTTATTTAGTACTAATATGCAGTATTTATAATAAGCTATAACATGAGATCATGTTATATACTGCTGTAAAAGGCAAAGCAGAATTTTACTACCAATTTTATTTGGTATCTATGGATTCATAATAAAATGCAGAAAAATATAAAAATGAAATAAAAATAATTTTTGTATATATCTAGGTTACACACACTGACTGATAAGCTACGTTTCCTAAGACTATTTTCATATAACATTGTTTGACTATTGTAATACTTCTTCTAAGACCGTTGTAATTTAGCATGACAATTTTTACTAAACATACATTTTTCAAATTAAGCCTAAATGATACTTTTATTATAAATTTGACTAAAACTAAAATACATAGTAATTAAATTAAACGTTGCAAATAGTTACAACGTAACTAATATGCAACTAATCACGTATTAAAATAATTAATATTTAAAAGTTACAAATATTTTAATTTACTTTATTTCATGGTGGTATTATTAGAACCTAAGCAATATTATGGCGAATCGTAAAACCATAATAATAAATACTTTTAAAAATTCACTTATTGTTTTTTTAGAGGAGAGTTCATGTTAAATTTACGAACATTTAAATTATAAGTGATTGACTAAATAGATGTACTTATCAGTATCGTCTTCGTACAAATATTTTAGTTTTACGTCATTCCATTATGATGTTATTAGAATAACGAAATATGTAGTGAAATAGTAAAACAATTAAATACCAAACAAACTTAAAAATGTACTGACTTTTGCTGAAATGTGTATTCATATTACTTCCAACATTAATTTATCGAAGACGCAATTGACTAAATAAACGTATTTTTTAGTATTTAATAGGTACAAATAATTTACATTTACATCATACATTTAAATAAATTAAAAACAAAGAAATAATATAGCAAATACAAAACATTTAAATATAGAATGAAAATTTAAAAAAATATTTCTACATGTCATATAAATATTTACAAAAATATTAAATAATATTAACAGGTTGACTGCCACGCTGTTTAAGCACAAATTGCCCTTGGCCACGATTTTTCTTGATAAAAATGTTGTATTTTTGATATACTTTAGTTAAAATAACATAGCTAAATAATTTTTTGATTGATTTTCTCAAAAATATTTAGTTTATTGTGATTACCAATTTTCACCATGTCCAGAGACTAAGCGTAAGTATCAATTGCCAATTTGTTACCATTGGCTAAGCGTGAGTATCATTTAGTACTCATTGCCTGTGCCCGAAGTTTTACAATTAATCATCGAGTTTACAAAGTTTAATTTTAAGACAGTTTAATGCAAGAAATCTTACCTTCGTTATTATTTTGTTGCACTTTGATGTTTCCCTTTATTACTTCTTAAGGTAGGACGCACAAAAGTTGTAATTTAAAGTAAAAATACAATTTATTGAAGAAGTACACGGTATCAGATACTTCGTTTGCAGAGATGATTAAATAAATAAAAGAACTATCGGGTAAATATTTTGCCTTACCATTAAACGCAATTAAAAAAAAAAATTTTAGATCTGAGTTATATGGTCCAAATCGATCTATGTATCCCTTTTAGGCCTAGTAAATTATTAGTTATGCACCAATAAACTCTAAATATCCCGTTTTCGTCAGTTCATTACTCATAACTAACGAACGAACATAAAAATTACAAAACTAGTTTTGAGTTGTATTTAACATCTATGAGTGCAGTCAATATTATTGCATGCTGTTTTGATATATATTTAACGCTTAAACCAGCGTATACAAAAATTGAAATACAGACGATCTTGTCAAAGTGTTAAGCTTCTGATTGAAATCAGTTGTTTATTTTATCGCCAATACTATGACTGCTTACTTCAAATATAAATAAAATGATTGCCTACATAAACATCTATAAATCTAAAAATTCCCATAATTCCGCAAAAAAAATTGTTAAATTAAAGTAGGTTTTTTCAGATAAATGTAAGTTTCATTTGTTAAATATAAGAAGTAGACTCTATAAATATTTGTTATGTAACAACTTTGTTTGTCAGTCAAAAGGTTTTAAAGTTTTAAGTTTAAGTATATCGTGAAAATCGAAATAGGATATTGATAACATGTATAGTACTAGTTGTGTATTATTAGTAAATTTAATAAACATACACCAAACACTTTAAATTTATTGTTTCTTAAGACACTTTTTGTTCATTCAATCAAAACTAAGATATTTATCTAAATCAAGTACAAATGCATGATATAATAATTAAGTCTTGATAAAATAAAGCCCGAACACAAAATCTCATAACAAATCCATTTACTAACTTCATACGAGTTTCAACGACAATGTCGCCATCCTCAGTGATGCACGGGCTACAATTTGGTTACTTTCTCACAAGTCAAGCTCAATAGTTACTTTTGAATTAGGTCTTACTTTAACAAACATGGAATACGTCTTTATTTTGTATACTTTTTCTTATGAATGACATGTTTGCCATTGGTTCCTTAAATAATAGTAAAGGCAAACTTTACCTGGTACAGTTATGTTTCCTCTCTAATTTTAAATACTTATTTAAATATTTTTTTCAAGTGTAGTATTATCTTTTATTAAGTAATACATAACATTAACGTTCAAAAACACAATAAATACTTAATTATGACCATCAAATAATCAAAAATATCAGAACCTGCTTTCCTACCACCTTCAATAGAAACAAGTTTGGTCCAAAACTATGTTTACTTTAAATACTGAATTAGTTGAAGTCGTTAGCATTTATCGCATTACTTTAAAGCGATAAATACGAGAATAAAATATTAAATACACAGTTTATACGTAATTAATTGCAAATATACTTTATTAAAATCCTACTTAAAATATCTAGTCACTTAATGTTATTTAAGTTATTATTGTGGTTTGTATTATGTGTACTATCACTTTATTAAAAATAAAGTATGTAATATTGTAATTCGACCTTAAGTTGATAAAAACCAATAATGTACGTTTTGCAAACTACATATATATACTAAATAAAGAACGAAATTAAAACAATTTTACTAATTGGATATTGTAATTTTAAGTACATTGTATTTATAACTTCAATGAGTATAGCTGCAACCGTTGTTACTTCATCGTTTAAAAATGTAAATGGAAATTGCGTAAAGTTGAAAATTAATTAATCAGCATTCGATGTGGTTTTATCGTCAAGGGAACGAGAGTGTTCTCTGGGAATAAAACGAGAGCAGTTCTCACTGGTTTTTTAATCTTGTTATTTTCTTGTTGTCAGACCCTATTTATTGTTTTGACAGATATATTCATTTTAAAAGCCTCTAAACAATAATCAAATTAACACACTATAAACACCATCATTATGTACTTATTTTAAAGGTGAAAACTTGTAATTGGCGTAAAAATGTTTAGGATTGAATTGGTTACAAATTATTTTATGAATATCTAAATTAATTGTAATTTCAGTAGGTCAGTGATACTTTAATTGTATAAATTTTATTAAATGAAAAACTTAAGAACTTTAGAAAATGCATAACGCTTTTTGTAGTTGCTATCCATCTAATATAAATGAATAGTAAACTAAAGTAAAAAGCACAAAACACTTTGAGTTTAGTATCATTAAACTTTAATTTTTATTTCAGACAATCTCACTATTAATTATTGATGTCCCAACACGTCAACAGTGAGGATCCTTATGGTTTATTTTAAAACAAATATCAAAGCCAAAATATAAAAAATATTTGTTATAAAAAATTATTATATTAATATCTATGAAATAGAAATATTTGTTTTATTATTAAATCACTCAAAAGGTTAACAGTTAAACTGTTGGTTACATATAATTTAATATGTTCTTAGAATTACTTATCACTAACCTGGCATCATGTCAAGTGAAATGACACGCGAATCGTTCATTTCCGTAACCCAGCCAACGTCACACTACTTAGTTCTTTAAAGCACAGGAAGTGCCTGAATTCTATTTCCTTTCTCGGATAAGTAAATTTAATGTGGTTACTCTAGTTTCAGCCTGTAAGACGATTTGCAGTCCTCACTTTGTGGTTTTGTTTTGTAACTAGAAATTTACTAAAATGTAGGATATCTATAAAAATTACTAATTTAATTTATTTTGTTGTAAAATTACTAACGTTAAATTGATTGATTTATAAATATATACAAATATTTTCCCCCGTCATTTCTCTAAAGCGAAGGTTTATGGAAAGAAAATTATTTTAGTTTCAGTAAACTGCTTTAACTTTATAATATTATATAGGCAACATGTTTATAATGTAAAAATGACAACATTAGCTGCCACTAATATTCTAAAGTCAATATTTTCTTATCTTAGTAAAACTTTTTTATAAACTAATATAGCATATTTAAAAAAGGATAGGTTCTTACTTGCAATATTTAGCAAAATAAAAAACTAGTAAACAATTTTTTCCATAGTTATTTAATTCATTTTAATTGTAATTTTATTATAACTGTTTTAAAGTATACCATATTATTTGCCACACTTTCTAAAGAAAATTGGTTTCAGTTTGCCAAGAAAGATTAAAAAAAACATGATATATGTGCAATTAATGTTTTCAACTAAGTATTACAAATAGAGTAAAACGAGTTGGAAAAATATGGAGGCAAGTGTGAACATTAATTTGGAGAGTCAATAAAAGAATACTGTTAATTCATGAGTTTCCTATATTCTTCTTAAAGATGGAAAATACTAGTGTAACAAGAACAAAGCAGACTTAAAAATGGTAGAAGTCTTAAGTTTTTCTTAACAATTAAAAGAAGAATTATTAATTTAAATAAAAGTTTTAAGGAGGTTGATTATAAAGTGATATAATTATAAAAATAAATAAGTGATAAATTATTCAAATAAATAAGTGATACATTATAAAAATAAATAAGTGATAAATTATAAAAATAAATAAGTGATAAATTATAAAAATAAATAAGTAATAAATTATAAAAATAAATAAGTGATAAATTATAAAAATTAATAAGTGATAAATTAAAAAATAAATAAGTGATAAATTATTAAAAAATATATAAATTTGTGGTAAAACATTATAAAAAAGTTTCTATTTTGATAAATTAAAAAGTGTATGTTTGATAGCAGTATAGGTAGTCGTCAGGTTTTGCCAAGACATGAAATATTAGTCTTAAGTGTGATAACTTAAATGAGGTAGTTGGTATTCGCTTGTAGTTATTATTTAAAATTTAAAAAGTTTAAATTTCCTACTATCTTTTTATTATTGTATAAATTAATTGAAATTAAAGACGTAGGGATTTTTAATTAAAGATCGTTGTATAAGTTTTATTTATATGGATAGACAGACACTATTGTAGTAGTAAGTTGAAGGCCGATGTAACATGTCGGTCTTAAATAAATTAAATTAAATTTGTTAACTAAAATACTAACGAGTTTAATAAATGAAGTTCAAATATAAAGTGACTGTGATTGGAATTTAAAATAAACCATTCTAAAAAATTATCAATTTTATTAGTCATTGTAGTTTTGCCAAGGAATAAAATACAATACAGTGTGTTAAAATGTATTATGTTTTATAAACGTTTTATTTATTTTTTAATGTAACTAGTTTTCATTTCAAACCGTCTTTTATTTCATTATTTATAAATTTATGTAAAATAAAAGGCGTATCAGTTTTTAATTAAATTAATAGTTAATCGTTAATGAAATTAGAATCAATATGATTTTATCTACTTTTCTAAAATTTAATAATATAGCCTATGGTAGTGTAAGGAAATATATACAAAAAAACAAAGACTTATAAATTAAATTACAGGTTTTTTTGTTGTTTGTTTACAAAAAACTATATGGTGTTGCTATGAAGTAGGATTTAGCTAATCTTTCTCTTCAAGTTTCACCAAAAACGGAAGAAAATTTTATGTAAAAGAAGAAATAAACTATTTAAAAATAAAGGAATTGTATGACTTAACAAAGTTTATATTTAGAAAATAGATTTTGAATCAATACTATAATATTTAAGACCAATATTTATTTGAGAAAGCATTATTAACTATACTAACGAAGTATAAAAACGTATTAAATGTTTATGTAACTCATAACCAATTACAATAACTCATAAACAGTTAAGTAAGAGCAATAGAAAGCAAGTATATAATTTGTATAAAAATAAACTACAAGATAGATTAAAAATTAACACGACATACTTTTGATAAGTAATTATTATATTGATGGTATAACAGACTATAAACTATAAACAAATGTACATACTTTACAAATCAACAAATGACACAACTAATGTAATATGGGGAATAATGAAAACTAACAGACAGAACTCATTTAAAAAAAAAAAAACAACAAGACTACCTCATTGAAATTACAGTACATACAATCTGAAATTATCATATAAGTCATTGTAGTAATTTA
Source organism: Philaenus spumarius (assembly GCA_018207615.1). Taxonomy (NCBI): domain Eukaryota; kingdom Metazoa; phylum Arthropoda; class Insecta; order Hemiptera; family Aphrophoridae; genus Philaenus; species Philaenus spumarius. The sequence continues at coordinate 154,635 of JAGFPH010001689.1, forward strand.
TGTATCTATCCTCTGGCCAAGTGCTGTTCTATGAAACATTATATAACGTCTCGGTAGCCAATAAAAATTTAAGGCTGCCTTGCGTGAGAAACTATAACATTGTATACTTATATAATATTATTTTCGCTGGTTATTCTAAGGTATAATTCCTACAAATTACATTTAAACTGCCTTTTTTCGCAAGGAGTCCTGACTGTCACAATGGACAATTAATCTTTTTTTGTTTTATTTTTCAGGAAAACAGGGAGAAAACGATACGATGAACTTTGGTAATATCTTACAAAGTAAAGAAAATATTTGACAGCCGGTACTGTTGTTAGCTAAAACTAATACCCACGATATTTTTCTTGTCTTCCTCTGGAAGTTCTAAACTATTAAAATTATTTCTACGTGAATAATGAGATAAACCATTATTAATTTCTAGAAAACTATTATTTTTGTTACATTTTACAGAAGTATATTATTTTATTTATTTATGGCGACAACATTGGTTTTTAATATTGTCAACTGTATATTTTACCAGACGTAAGGACTGCCTTGTTAATGCTTTTTACTTATTGTATCATTGCTGATTACTAAAATAAACTTCGCAAGAGGATTGAATACATTAGTACTAAATTAACACGAATTCAAACTTGTATACCATAAGATTTCAGTTATATGTGTGACCTACTGCTTTGTAAGCAGTTAGAACTTTTGGAACAGTTAAAATGCAATTACTTTATGGCTACCTGGAATTCCTAGCACGTTCCTTGTGGCTTAGAAGAGGTGCTAATGTTAGTCTTTCTGTTACTTTACGTGAGTTGAATTTTATTTGATAAATTTTTAAGATGTATAAAAGATATATTTTTTTAAAGAATATGTTTTGTACATCTGGTTTATGTATAACTTTGGAAATTTAGCCTTGTTAATTTCCAAACGTTGAACAAAATAGAAGTTTACCTAGATCAAATATTAATAATTATATACAAAATAGAACTATTTATGAAAAAAAGAAACAGATTCATATTTTTAAAATATTGTAGGTTAGTTCATAAAACAGTTATTACAAATTGGTTTCATAAGATTGTTTTATTTTATTTTTTTGTAATTTTGGTTTTACTTTTTGGAAGCCAATGTGTGAGCAATTGTAGAATTGATTGTAAACACATTAATTCTTTATATTTTTTAAATATTGAATATTTCTTTTGTATATATTTCATAGCATTTGTAAATCATATGCTAGCTTTTGCGTCCTTAATAATATACAAAATTAAATATTACATCATAAATTTTTCACTTTTTTAAATAATAATTTCTTGGTACATATGACATAGTGTATTTTATTCTAAATTTTATTTATTTATGCTGCTACTATTTTAGTGGTTAATACTAATTTGAAAGTTTTTAGTTTCAGTTATAGCTAATTTTATCAGACTTTTATTACTGACCTGTTAAAGCTGTTTATCTGTGTTCAAAATTACTCATAGTCTATAAGTTTTTATATATTCTTCAATACTTTATAGCCCAGTCGGTATAGGTTACAACTACCAGTAACTTGCAATAAGGCTGATTTTTTTTTATAAGTACCTTAAAGTATGTAGATTAACATAAAAAAAGGTTTACCAGTCTATCGATTTCCGAAAGTAAAAAAAATC
>JAGFPH010001689.1:156371-192950 GCA_018207615.1 Philaenus spumarius
CAGCAGGGGAAATCACTAAAAGGGGACATCTTATTCATATATGAAGCTTTGGCTCATTCTAAATTGGCCGAATTTTCATATATCGAATTGAAACTTGGTATAGGAGTTAAAATATATATTTTAAACATTTATGCTGAGTCTCAACTTGTTATCTTGAAAATTACCCGATCTAGGAGTCGATTTCGATTATCGTTTGTAGGAGTACCGGACCCACCAATTCATTTTAAACAGCTCCAGTTTAGAAACTTTTTGGAATATCAACATCAAATTTGTTTTACAAGTTGAGTACACCAGTATAAATATTCTTAGTAAGTATGAACGTTTTTTGTCATGCTATTTTTAAAAACGAGGCGCTTGAAAATAGTCTTCTGTTTTACCTATCTCGTTTTAACTATAACACCTTTGTATTCAACGACTCCATTTTCGACATTTTTTAACATATCGATTTAAAAATTGGTACATAAGTTAAAAACACAAAATTTTTTTGCTATACTTATATTTTAAAAACTATATTAAAAAATTGACTAATCTGCAGCCGATTAACTTAAGCGTTTTGATGAAAAATCTAAAAAGGTCTAAAATTATACTTTTTTAAGTTACTTGTGCTTTGAAAAGTAAATAATAAAAAAGGTTTATACTCCTTGATCTTGTTTGAATCTATATATTTAACTTGTAAAAAAACAACTTTCAGGTTGATATTCCAAAAAGTTTCTAAACTGGAGCTGTTTAAAATGAATTGGTGGGTCCGGTACTCCTAAAATCGATAATCGAAATCGACTCCTAGATCGGATAATTTTCAAGATAACAAGCTGAGACTCAGCATAAATGTTTAAAATATATATTTTAACTCCTATACCAAGTTTTAGTTCGATATATTAAAATTCAGTCAATTTAGAATGAGCTAACGCTTAATATATGAATAAGAAGTCCCCTTTTAGTGATTTCCCCTGCTGCAAAATACATACCTGCATTATCGAATTGTTTCCAGACAAACCATTGTTCGGACGAAATAAATACATGTGACCTTTTTTGTTGAAAAATACCTCCCTTACGCGGTGGTATTTTTGATTTTTCTCTATCTTTATCCTAGCTCGAAATATTAAGGATCGAAGAAAAAATGATAATCGATTTTTTTTTTCGACTTTGGGAAATCGATAGACTGGTGAACTTTTTTTATGTTAATCTACATACTTTAATGTACTTATAAAAAAAATCAGCCGTATTGTAAATTACTGGAACTTTTGGTCTAAATTGACCCCTACCGACTGGCCTATTAGTGGTATACGAAATTTAAATTTTTCTTTATATTTTTCAATGGAACAAGTTCATTGAACAATGAATAGTTATTTAATTGTCTTAAATGCTTTGCCTACTAAACTTCTTGTCTCAATGAACTAAATTTAATTCTTATGGATTATAATATTAAAGCTGAATCAAGCGAATTATTTATTTTGAGATGCTTTGCAGTCAATGAAAAATAAAATAAAAGAATTGACCACCCATGGTTATTGTTGCATGATTTTACCAAACAAATATATTATTGTATATAGTTATTAGTTGAAAGTAATGAGCTTGCTTCCACTTATACAAGTTAGTTACTGTATTATTTGCAATTATTATAACCGTAACCAATCCATGTGCATGCTACTGTTTTTTATGCTTTCCTAAATAATTTTGATATTTAATAATATCAGAATACGTAATTCGTGAGTGAGACAAACACAATGCTTAATCTGTGTTTTTTGAATTTTCATTTACGCAATTGCTGGAATACATCTTTTCATCTTTAAGAATATTTTGCTTTCCTCTCCGATGAGTATTCCCTTTTCCACTATCTGAAATAAATGAACCTTGAAAGTAGATCATATAACTTTTCACCCATCGTTTAAAATTAAGGACAATGGTTAAAATTAACTTCCGTAAAATACATTCTCCTAAGTAAGTGTAGTTTATTTTTGTACAACCGTTTTCATGAACTCAACGTGGATAAATTATTTTAATAAATTTGTTCAGTAAAACTATACGTCTACTAATACTTATTGACCAGTACAGTATCAACAGTTCAACGTGCACGTTGCTGGAACCTTTCGCTTATTTTAATTATTACGACCTCTACATGGAGTGAAATGTGTTTTGTGTATGTTTTATGTGTATGTGTCCGTGTTTTTACTATTCAAAATTCGCATTATAATTTAGAATATGGTTTTACATAAATAACTGTCCCATATAAATACGAGCACTTACAATCAAACTAGGTGTATGATTTAAGACCAGAATGTACATGTCCTTACATTACAATGTATATACATAGGCCTATGTCTGGTGTTTAACGATAGTAATATGAGTTGAATATTTTTATTTTGATATTAAAACTATAATAATTTGTATAAGTAAATAAAGTTGAAGTTGTTTTCTATACATGTCAAGAATTAAAATTACTAGTATGAAATTATCTACAAAACCATTTATTACTAAAATAATAAATATATATTATTTAATAATGTTATTAAATAAAATGCAATTATTAATGTTCTATAAATGTGGTAATTCTACTTGAAACATTTTAAAAGAAGGAATTTAAATTCAATATTAATAATATTGCATTTTGTATAAAGTATCAACATAATTGGCATAATTTATGTATCAGGAATGTAAAGCATACCAGGTATATAATATTTTTTTTGGCCATGTTAGATTACAAGCAGAATCGGTTAAGTTATGTCGCTCCCTGTTATTAGTGTAGATAAAAAGAGCCAGAACTCCATGAACAGATGACTTGAGAAGGTCAGCGATGGTATGATATTCCTGTGTATAACAAATGGTTTCTTTTCTTTAATAAATTACTATGTAGTTCAGATATATAATAACTTAGACATTAATCTTACCTTATGAAGTTTAAGAGAAAATAGAGTTGAAGATTGATAGAGTCTGTGTAGTGTTATTTCTCGTGGGGTGTGCCAGCCTTGGTGGACATCAGGGCAAGAGAGCCGAGCTGTCCAATTATCGGAGCCACCAGGACAGAATAGAGGTGAGGACACAGTTTATGGATATTAAAGGGACAACATTCCCTAATAATTACTTAGAATCAGTTTTAGTGCGTTGATCTATTGCTACAATTATATATATATATATATATATATATATATTTAAAAGAATCCATATTTGAGAAGTAGAAATTTTTACTTTGTTTTTCCCATTGTGAAAAGCATAGGAATAGGCTAAGGTTTGTTATTGTAGTTAGTATAGAAATAAATATATTTAGTAACATCAAATAAAAACTAGATGTTCATATACACTCTAAAATAATGTGTTATTTATGTTTGTGACCCTCTCACTAAAATTATAGCCAAGCAAGTAGCTACTTCTAAATAATTGGTACCCGGCGACTCCTATTACTGTTTTATGTCCAGGTAGATAATATGTTTTACCTAATGCTAGTCAGGACTAAGTATATACTACTAAATTGTTAGCACTTTAATGGCATAATGCATTAGATGTTACTGCCATTTACTATAGATTTGGTATATTATCTAGTTACTTAGAAATCATTGAAAGACATTGTCATGGCTTGATTAAAATATATAAGACACAATTTGCTTTATTTTCTTACATATACCATTCAGGTTATTAAAAATCCTCTCAGACTGGAATATACGTACAATTTCATGTCAAAATTGTGACTAGTAAACAAACTGTTTTTAAGGATTTCGTAAATATAAGAAAATAATTTGAAACACTGCGTTTAAATATCCCCACATAATTCAACAAATGTTCGTTGTACATAAACCTAATGTTAAAAGTAAAATGACAAAAATAGCAATTATTATCTCCATTACAACCTTTGATGGTAGATTTGTACAACCTTATGGTAGATTTTTTTAAGGACAATCTTGACGTATATCTAAAACTATATACCTGTAAAATGTATTAAGAGAATCATGAGATCAATGTGACAAGAATATAATTTATAGAGATATCTGTACTAGATCTATTTGTTTTATTTGAACTGTTAAGAACGGGGAGACTACGATTCTAATGTAGTACAATTGAGACATTCAAACTATGTTCAGAACTTCCTACATTATGCTGAGTGTTGTTTATCATACGGAATATTCCTATATTATATGATTTGTATTTATAAATAAACTATGTAAAATTGTAAGGTAAATAATAAATAAATGCAAAAGTTACTTATAACTACAACAAAACAACAATAATTTTGTAATAATTTTGTTCTTACTTGGAAAATAAACAACTTATTTCTATATTTATATTTACGTAAATATTTGTATACCAAAATTAGCTCAATACTATATAAAACAAAAGCAATCGTGGAAAGTTTAATAAATTAATTTCTTTTGTTTGTTAAATGTATACAACAAATCTTTGTTCACAATCACACGCACATTATTTCCATGTAATTAAAACAAACCATTCCAATATTGGAAAGGGTTGGCAATAGCTCAACAACAGTGTGATCTTATAGGTATGCGCAGATAGTTTAAAGCTTCAATCACTTTGGGAAATCCAGCTATATATGAAAACTCCACTTCAAATTTATTAGTTCTCTATATCCACTACAAAATTGTATACAGTCTTTAGCTGTGGCCGATACCCTTTACCTTGTAATATTCAATAACGATAATAACGTAATATAAAGTAATAGAATAGATTAGGCCAAGACGCAGGCTTATTATACTGCTGAGATCGAGGTTTAGAACAAAGTAAGGGGGGGGGGGGGGGCGATAGTCGAAAGAACTAAGAGATGCAATAGTCAATAGTCAGTCTGTAAACAACTGCGTCGGTGAGTAGATTCATAAATTGGGGGAATTATTCTTGCCTTTGCCTTATCTGTTTAGTGTTATTTTAGTTTAGTACAGGACCAGCAGAGAGTTGATTTAATAAATGAAATCAACTACTCGTTTACTGCTTTCTAGAACCTTCTCACAACCAACCTTCCTGACAACGCTAGTAGGCTCGCTCGAGAGCCAAAGGCACACCCAACAAGGGAAAACGCCATCGCTGGAGGAGCCTGACGCAGATGAGCCGGAATGGCAGCGAGGGGCCCTTCACATAGTTCGTATAGCTAACGAAACAGATACAATACGTACATCTGTCAGTACCGATTCTCTTCGGACGACAACAAGATATCCATGCACAATTAATTTAGAGTAATGACGTTCAAATAAAAGAGAAAGTTAATAAAACATAATTCATGTGGTGGCTAATTTATTACCAAATCTTTTATATTATATTTTCTACTATTCTTAGAAATTATGGTAGTATTATTTATAGAGCCTACCAACATGACGTAGGCCGGTATCCTGTTCCTCCGGTAACCTGTGGACAGAATCAGAGATTAGTTTCGGTACTTGTCTAGGTGTTGGATTCAGCCGGGAAGGAGAGGCGTGGAGGAGGGTAGTGTGGGGCTTAGCCTTGCTCGGCCGGGAGGCCTTGTGGCGAGGAATGGTGAAGGTTGCGGGTGAAGAAGGTTGCGGGTGAAGAAGGTGGTCCGGATAAGGACCTGTGCGTGGAGTCAGTTTCGTCCGTCAGTCCGTCAGTCAGTCCGTCAGATGGCTTCGGTCGGAGGACGCTCTGGTAGCTGGATGTCCGTGACGTAGAAGCGCAGACCGAGTCCGAAACGGTGTCACCGGGGCCCGATCCCCCTTTAATCTCCCTGATGGGAAGTGACTTGCAAACAGTATTACGCCAGGCTCCTGCCTTATTTGGAATTTCCCCGAGAGGAGGCCGTAACACTGTTTGATCGCCGGGCTCCTGCCCTTTTATCTCCCCGAGGAGAAGCGAGTTTCTCTTCAGGAGTCCGGATCGTCCCAATTGAAGGATGGTGAAGAACCTCGGGCAGTGAAGTAGAAGTCACAGGAGTAGGCAGTAGGCACAATAACTAGGCAGGTGTAGTCTCAAGCGTAGTAGTCTCAAGAAGTCCCTGGTCCTAGTAGCTCAGTTGTTGTTGTGTAGGTGTCGGATGGAAGAGTTCGTGTCGAGACTTGAAAGGTGGGCATTTTTATACAACTTTGCAGTCATAAATCAACAAAGACAATGAAAGCTCTATTGTATATTTCTCCGGCGATGCGAACCCATCACATAGCGAGTTGGACCAAGTGGGCTGTGATTGGTGCGGGGCTACGCAAGTTTAATGCTTGACTAAACCTTGCGTGGTTTGTTAAGCTGTCGACCAATCAGAAAGCTGGAATCGAGAAGGTGTGCGATTGGTCGAAGCTGTTATTAGCGCTAAGCGGTTATTGAACAAATGGGTTAGTACAGATGTGTGTATGTAAGTTTTTGAGAACTAAATCGGGTGAATTAGTTCCCGTGTGTTTTGACGTTAACAAACATTAAACATGTTATATCATTGTACAAGTAAGTTAACTAATTTATACCTATGAAATTAGTGTGAGTTATTAAACTAGACAGTATGTTTCGTAAAATTTCTTGTTTGACGAATCATTAAAGAACATGGTTATTTGGGTTTTCATGTATGGTCAAATATCTTGATTAGAGACAAATATAAATTCAGAACGCATAGGACTTTAATTTCCAATTAACGCTTGCATTTCAGTCAAGTAACCAAAAAAACAAGACTTATCTCTGATGTTTATCTGTGATTTTTTACTTACAGTTTTGTCAGTATGATTTGAGATGAAACACCCATTCCTTTTGATTGGTTTTTGTGTAACTGGCTGTAAGACTTTTAGTCAAGTGAAAATAAGCAAGTTCTTAATGACCAAACTCAAAACTGAAATCAGTTATGTTTTACACATGTTAAAAGCCTATTAGTTACCACATTATTTGCTTTTATGTTTTAGTTTCTAAACAATTTATAAATTAACTCAATTTTAAACTCAGTAAATCATTTGATAATGTCAAAGAATAAAAAGATTTTTCTTGAGAGAATAAAGTAATTAATGCTTTAGAAAAGCTAATTTGGCAAGAAAGGATAAAGAATGAACGCCTTTGAATATAGGAGGCTACAAAAGGTTTAGACTCTGGGTTTTTTAATGACCGACGGAAGTCTCATCAGTCCCAGGATTAATTACTAGCTCAGCTATTCTGCAGTTATTTCCATTCTTGAAATAAACAAACTAGCATATATTTTGTGTGAATTAGTTCGTAATTTATTTTGTGCTTTATACTGTAAACCAAGGAGGGAAAACCAATATCATTTAGGTTTTTCATAAAGATAAAAATATATTTAAATTCGTTGTATCAAATTATAGAATGTGTTAGTTATATAAACGCGCGTATTTGAGCGATTTTTTCACTTGAATTTTGTAGTTCTTGTAAATGAATATATGTAATTGCACTAATTGCTACTGAATTTAAATAGTTAAATTAAAACTATATAGAGTATCATGTTTTTTAAATGAAAACATATTAAAAACAAATTGTACAATATTTAATTTGTTTATATTATTATTTTTACCATATTTCTGTTTATTTAATACATTCAATACATGTTAGTAATTTGTATTTATTTAACAATAACTGTTATGAAGCAATACTTACAAAAAAACATTTTAACCTGATCCGACTACTATAATAAATATATATATTTTTTAAATTTAATTTAATACTTATATTTGCAGTATATTAATTCTGTTATATATTTTTTTGAAATTTTAAATCTTAGAAACTGATTCTCATAAGTGCATACTTTTAAAATTGTTTATAAATTTAAGAAGTCACAAGTTAAAATAGCTACACATATTAACTTTCATATTTATAAATTTAACATCCTATAATTTATGCAATTATAAAGACAGAAATAAACATCTGGTGAAATATGTATAAAGTTGTTACCCTCAAGCCATATTATAATGCTTGTTATCTAAGTTAAAATACAAATAAAAACATCCCATCTTCTCAAAGTTAAAGACGACGACACATTCCCCTTACCATTAATATTTCTTGAAATTTTGTCATAATGTTTGTATTTCTCCGTTAAATTGTATATATTATTTTTTTAAATATTTTTAGTACTATATTACAGTAGCAAGTAATTAATGGTTTTGAAATAAATACATTACAAACTTGACAAACTCTGATTGAAATTATGGATTAGAACACTTATAATAATCAGAATAATAATGCACTGTTGTGATTTCACCTTTCATGATAACGTATTAAACATCTAGCATTTACTACCATTAATTAATGGGACACTTACGAGAAGGCAAATATATGTGCAAAGATATAAGAATATACAACAAGTGCGTGACCAATGGACATTACCGACAAAACTGAATCTATCAGAACTTACAACTCATAATATTTTATTAGAAAAAAGGAAATAATATAACTTTTTGTATATATTCTTCATATTACTGGGGAGCTTTTAAATTATAATATAATTAATTTAAAAAAAAAAATCATTATTGTAAAGATACAAACTTTTAGAAGATTAGTTTTTGCTATTTCACTCTACTGTGTAACCGGCTGTAGTTGATTCTGTACTGATATGGTTCGGAATTTCACCCCTATGCACGGGTTCACAAGATGAATATAACTACTTTTGCTTAAGGTTGATTGGTTTGAATGCAATGGATAATTAATTCACTCAGTGGTTCAGAGGTAAAAGAAACTTTACTTTCCCAGAATCATATACAATTTAACTATATATCTAATATCTTATCGCTATACAAAATCTTATTGATTGTTGGCTCAAAAGACAGACTACCCTGGATATCAGTCCTTTATACAACCCTGGCCTTTACCCTTATTAATAGACCCAAATGTGGTTGTATAGAATGTCATGTGATCTATTTGCTCACCATGTATATTCGCTGGTTCCCGAAAGATATCCCGTAGTCCAATGTTCGACCCTCGTCGATCAGCAGCGATCTGTTCGAGACCCTGGTCCCTATCTCGGCACTTGCCCCACGACCACAGAACCCTGGTCCACCGACCACCCCAGAATCTAGGTCAGCATCAAGTTTATATAGTAGACTTCCGCCTGCCTAAACTGACCTAAATCTTGGGTGTTATGCCCATGTCAGGCATTTCTACACTTATTATTTCCATGTTCTGTCTTTTGGCCAAACAATCTTACATAAAACATTGCTTAATTAACTATTATGTCATACTTGACCTACAATTAAACTAACCATTTCCTAAATCGTAAGAACACTCCACCTTTGAAAAATGTCGTCCCCGACATTGTCTTACAGTTGGGGAAAACCTTCGGGGAGTGTCCTCACAACTACTTTATCTAATACCTACACAAATAACATCTAAATCCTGATATTCCTAATAATATTAATAATCTAAAATCTAATACACAACATTCTCCCTCTTCATAAAAGACCCTAAAATAAAAAATAAAATCTGGCTATTTAATTTAACCTAACAATTTAACCAACGTACCAATACAATAATCGAAGAACATAGCAATTCAACAATATAACAATACAACAATCTAACCATACATCTAAAATAAAAAATGTCCAATGTTTGGGGAAAAAGGGTTTTGAGGGAAAGGAACCAAGGCACCCTTCAGATAGCGACCCCGCTATCAGCTGTCGAGGCATGAAACACATCTCTGGATGCCGTGAGCGCCGTCCGCTTCTTCAAACGCTGTGTCCTTCGCCCATTGCTGCGCCACAAAACCAATGCAAGAGGTCACCGAAGAATGGATATGGCCCAATGGGATGATCCAACGGAAGATATGCCCTTGGTGTCCCGCTGCTGCAATCATGGGTGGATGCCATTTGCCGCTGCATCACCTACGCATATTCCGTATGGCAGGAATGCCACCCTCGTTCAAATGCTGACTCCCTTTAAACAGACTTATTTGCCAATATTAACATCACAATCTAGTTAATGTCGACCAAATCCTATTGTGCCTGCCTGAGACTCAGCAAACTTCACACACCAATATTCATAACCACCACATTCAGAAAGTAACTTAACCGTTACTCTAATCAATTCAAATGATCTCCAATGCCCTACTGATATCAGGATTGCACTGCCTTGAGTGCCAGCAAATTAAAACTATACCTAAAACTAAAAAACTAAACCTAGGTCACTAACTATCGGCTTTAATATGAATCCTACGGTACAGTAACCTGCTATATGTATCAACCATGTAAATACGTGTCCCAACTGTGCCCATCAGCCCAAATATATTGCCCCATAGGCCATTAAAAACATATAAACCATACTATGGTACCATACCCTACGAATGCCATATCTATTACACAACGTTTTCAACTATGCCCTACAGGCCAAAAATTCTTGACATAATTAACCATAACACGAAAAAAAAAAATACTACCAACACATAGCACAGCCCAAAAAATTGCCCTTAATGTGTCAACTACAAATAAAAATACCTAATCAGTATTGTCTACGTCCAGTTTCACAATATCCACCAGATTTCCACAATACTGAATCAAACTACCTGTCAAGTCCTCCTCCACGTTATCAAAATACACAAGCAACAAAACAAACAATTTGTTTAGCACAATGCCCTTATCGGAAAAACCCGCCAAAAACTAAATAATTTTAACCAATAGACTACTTGTATTGGACACCACATTACCATGAACAACGCAAATAAACGGCTATAACCAAGCCCTCTCCAAATACATGGGCACATATACGAGTGTCCGCCTAACCAATAACTAAAAATGCATGCTCCGAGGCCCAAAATATCTTCTCTCAGAAGACAGATCTCAAGTTCAAATCAAAAGACTTAACTTCCTGCAATATTAACTGCAAATTCATTGAACCCAATGTTCCAAAACTCAATGTCAGCACTAGAATGTTATGTCATTCAATTCATAATCTCAAGCAGACATTGTAACTTATGACGCACCGTCAGCAAATTCCTAAGCATTTGATTCAATAACAAACGTACTATTTGACAGTGTTCACCAAAATTGCAATCACAGATCTATGCCATAGATTATATCACAAAAATGCAAATTTTTCCAAAAAACATTTGCATAGTAAATTAAAAAAGTTCAAATAAATAATGAAATACAAAATAAATTCACTACAAATTCACGTACTGAAACACAAAAAATCCGTTAATCTATCAACACAATCTATTGATGTAAATGAAAAAACAAAAACAACTGTATCAATTCATACAAAAACTAAAACTCCCTCTAACACAAATTTTAATTAAAACAAAATATTCGTATCAACTTTTAAACAATTTATCTTTAAAATATATTTTTTTTAAATTAAAAAAACAAAACCCAATCAACGTAAAAAAAATCAACTGTTTATTAAAAACTAAACCTCGGCCGATATGCACCACTTGATAGGGTTCGGTATTTCTGCCCTTCTTCTTCCCGGGTTCACAATATGAATATAACTACTTTTGCTTAAGGTTGATTGTTTTGAATGCAATGGATAATTAATTCACTCAGTGGTTCAGAGGTAAAAGTAACTTTACTTTCCCAGAATCATATACAATTTAACTATATATCTAATATCTTATCGCTATACAAATTCTTATTGATTGTTGGCTCAAAAGACAGACCACCCTGGATATCAGTCCTTTTTACAACCCTGGCCTATACCCTTGTTAATAGACCCAAATGTGGTTGTATAGAATGTCATGTGATCTATTTGCTCACCTTGTATATTCGCTGGTTCCTGAAAGATATCCCGTAGTCCAATGTTCGACCCTCGTCGATCAGCAGCGATCTGTTCGAGACCCTGGTCCCTATCTCGGCACTAGCCCCTCGACCACAGATCCCTGGTCCACCGACCACCCCAGAATCTAGGTCAGCATCAAGTTTATATAGTAGACTTCCGCCTGGCTAAACTGACCTAAATCTTGGGTGTTATGCCAATGTCAGGCATTTCTACACTTATTATTTCCATGTTTTGTCTTTTGACCAAACAATCTTACATAAAACATTGCTTAATTAACTATTATGTCATACTTGACCTACAATTAAACTAACCATTTCCTAAATCGTAACAGTACTGACTAGACATTATGTCAGTCATCTAGTGCTTCTAATTATGCTAGAAGATCAAATAGTTAATTTGACTTAAAATTCTGCTTGTTATTTAATATGTCTGTATAGGTGTATCTATTCCGTTTTTGTAAGTTTCGTATTGTTAACGCATATTTTCCCTTATGACAGAATTGCAATATTTCTAATTATTTGTCTGTATGTTCTCGTATGAATGGTTGTAGTCTATTAAGTGTTCAGCAAAGTTGATTTTATTGTTGTATTTGTTTTTTTAGTTGGGAATAAGTCCTTTACCTTTGTTGGAAATATCTTTCCGTTTAGCCAATTTATAACTTATTGCAATCACTGCAATACTACAATTTAGTTTGTAAATCCTACGACAATATTAATTTGCCTATACTTAAGACGTGAAAGCTAGATAAACATTTTAAATAACTACCTAAACAGTATACACCCAAAGCAAAAAGTATCATGTAAAGAGACAGTAATATTGCCATAAATATTCTTGACTTGACGATTACAAAATCAACCGAACACATAAAAATCTGACACAAATTAACCATGTAATAAATAGCACCTCGTATCAACCTATTCACCTTAAAATGGCTTCATTTAATTGTTATGTTAACAGCGTGTTGAACATTCCAATGGGTATGAAAGACAAACAAGATAAAATACAGGTTATGAAACACATAACCGTAAACAATGGTTATGAGGTTGAACTAATTGACAAAATAATTCGATAGCAAAAGAAAATGAAATTATTATCCACAAATAAAACCAAACTTCAGAATACAATCAAATACCCAATGGTATCATTTAAACAGTATATTCTTGAAATAGCCTAAAGACCTTGAATGAGCATAACTAAATATAGCTTACAGTACAGACAATGACCTAGGCAAAATACTGAATTAAAAACCAACTAATTCCAATAGTTACACCTGTTTCAATAAGTGTAATTTAGAAACTAAATTGTAGTGATTTTAATACATTTTATATTTGGCAAACTTGATGAATTTCCAACAAAGGCTTAATTAAAGAACATATTTCCAAAAAAACTAATCCAACAATAAAATCGACTTTCGTTAAACACTTAATACACTAGAATCATACATACAATGAAGTACAGAAAAATATATAAACATTGCAATTCTTTCATAAAGGAAAATAGATGGATGTACAGTAATAATACGAAATTTTCTAAGACGGGAGTGATACACCGATGGACATGTTATTGGAAGACAAGCAGCACTTACAGTCAAACGTAATATTTGGTCTTCTATCAAGATTGGTAGCATCAGATAATTGAGATAAAGTCTGGCCAGTACAATGTCAACCACAGCCGGCTGCACAGACACGTGAGAAGGCAAAGAATGGTCTTTTAAAAAATGTTTCTTGTTTAACAATAAGCAAAGTGTTTTTAACTGTAATTAGTGTTTTTTTAAATTGTCAGAGTTTTTTAACTACTTAAATTTATTTCAAATTTCATAAATGTAATTAATTGTGTTGTTTAAAAATGTGACAAAGTATAATGTTATCGAACAGACGAACGTGACCATGGCTGAATAAAAAGCCAAACGGTCGCAATTCAAAGAAAAATAATTTAAAGAGTAGACATGCATAATTAAAATTATGTACTATAATACTACAAATAGGTAAGAGTGGGTTTTGCATCTAAAAATCTAATTAACTTGGCTGAAAAAGGGTTCCAAGAATCCAGGGCGTGATTCCCCACATCAAAATTATATGGAAGTACCAATAAACATAGGTCCAAAAATGCTCCGTTTTATCTCTAGCTTGAGAAAAATGTGTAGTCTATCCTAAAAAAGGTTCAAGATATCTTTATGAAATTTCGTAAACATTTACTTACTTGAATTACATATATATATTTTTAAAGTAGCTAAGTTTTTTATTGAAAAATCTCTAAATTGCCGCCTTTTAAATTTTGTAATTGTTAATTACTTTTTAATATTATATTTTATGAAAATTATTTTAATTAAATAAAATATTTCCCATTTCATTACGAAGAAAATGTAAGTTAATTTTTCAAAATCCTATACAAAATAACGAAGTTATGACAAAATTAGTGTGAACGCCATTACTAGCTTTTGAAGACTGAATTTTGAACATGGCAGATCGTACTATTTATGAAATTTTTAAGAAAGTGATACTTTTTTATTGATATGTCAAACAGAAATATGCCACAACAATTTTTAAAATGTCAAAAATGAAAAATGTACACTAAAAAAAAAAACAATAAAAAACACGAAAACAATAATTATAGATATCATAAAAATACTAAAGTATTTGTGTTGTTAATAAAGACGAACATTAACATAAAACATAGGTTTCAGTTGTTATCTACCTTAACGTAAGAGTCAAAACAATAATCTAGAAGCCATGTTTTTACTAACCTTACCTAAACAGCAAACACTAACCCAGAAACCTAGCCTTATTTGACGACAATGAAACTTAAATTGTTAACTATTTCAAAATTAACACCACATACTCTCGTCGTCATGTTCTTTTAGTGTTTTTGTCGTACTCTCGTCGATTTGTCTTAACATAAACTAAACACTAAGTATTAAGTTAGAAGACTATTGCTAACCAAGGAGCCTAGGTTTTTAACTAACCAAACCCAAACAACAAATCATATTTACCTTTGTATATCCGTCGTGTGACTTCGTATTTATATTCTGGCTACGCGTTTCGGAATCTATGTTCCATCATCGGGCTTCTCTGAAGGTCAGGTCGTCATGAATTACATTAACCTTCATGCGCGATAAGGATCGACAGTAAGATTAGTAAGCAGTTGGTCAACCTTCTAACGGTGCGCACCGATTCTTCGCGGCAACATATTTTTGTTGAATATTATGTGTGTTTGTGAAGTGTTTTTAATGTAATTCATGACGACCTGACTTTCAGAGAAGCCCGATGATGGAACATAGATTTTGAAACGAGTAGCCAGAATATAAATACGAAGTCACACGACGGATATACAAAGGTCAATATATCAATATATAATTTTTACATTAATTTGTGACTTGGTTGCTAATAGCACAATGTTCAAAAACAAATATTAAATTAGTAGGCCAGTTACAGGTTGTTAATAATCTAACCTAAACAGCTAACAAATTAGCAAAGGCCTATATGTTGCTAACACATATTATCTAAACATTTGTACCACCTATAGTAAGTTTTGGAAGACGTGCTGGGCAGATAGATGGTACATGTCAAATTCCCTAATCAAATGAAATGTGCGATTGCACTTACCTCAATTTGAAATATTACCCTTTTGACACTTGGTTTACTATTTACAAATAAAAGTATACTCAAAGTTAATTAAACTGATTTTATTGTCAGTAAAAAAAAATATACGCCCTTAATAATAAAATATGAAATTTATATGCCCTTAATGAAAATACAATAATTATTAAATAACCCTCCCAAAAATGTTATTACTAAAACCCACCCGTTTTATTTTATTTAGAATTTAATTTACAATAATATAAAAAAAATACACGTACAGATTTAGTAAAATTATAATAATTGACACAGGTGTGTCTACTTGAACACAAACGAGATTTTAGCTTAAATCTAACAATAGGCACACTAGCCTAAATCTTAAGTCTATCTGGCCAGTATTAATTATAATTATTTAAAATAAAAATGAAGTTAATAAAATTATGTTTAAATTTGGAAAAGGTAGTGATATCACTTAGTTAATTCAGCGATATAATCCTTTGAGGATTGGAATCTCTAAATTGGCATGCTACTCCACCCAATTATTTATTAAATAAGCCTTGTACTTAATTATTCAGCCTAAACAAAAATATATTGCAAAAGACAAAAATCACCTTACACAAAGTTAATTGGCACATTGTGGACATAAACTTGCTTTGAAAACAGATGTTGTGCCCTAGAAGTCTAAGTTGAATAATTAAAGTTGAAGTAGAATTGTAATAGCAAAGTTGAACCCAGATTACACTGTTAAAAAAAACATCTGTTTTAGTTAAGTTTCATTTTCATTGCAATCAAGGTAATACAAAGTTTAACAGGCTCTGACACATTTTGAAGTTGCATGTTTCACATTATAAGGTTAAGCTCTGATAGTTTACTAAGTCAAGCTAATTAAATAATTCTGAAAGATATTTGCCATGAACGTTAATTTTTCTTGAATACATTTGCACAGAAATTATTGAAGTGAAATTTATTATAAACACTTCAAACGAAACAAAACACCAAATAAAATACTTTTTTAATTAAAGTTAACTTGTTAATTAGGCTAAAAACAATTAAATTGATTTTTCTTTCAATTGGCTGATTTTGAATAGGAAGGCTTTCTTAAAGTAAATGACATTGTCTAGTTTATTATTTTAAAATTATTTTACACACAAATGAAATACCATGAATAAACCAAGTGGTTGTATACCTCTTACCTGGGTTAGAAGCTATGTATAATTACACATGTTTAATATGAAAGATCGGGAAGTTAAACTATTACACTTACATTGTTGAGGCTAACGTTACTTAATTTAATAAAATGACTTATGCACAAATACTTCCCGACATTACGCAAGCACACATGTGGTTAACCTAGTTGTGTAACGAATTCGTTTTTCTAGCAATGAATAAAGACGTCAAAATGAAAATGGCTTCTCTCTTATCTTAGCATATCGCTAGCGCTAATCTGGCTGGTTGATGAAGCTAGGCGTTGCATGCCAGTCACAGCTGTTGGATCACAGCTGTTGCTGAGTTACGTCTTCTGTCCGCTAGGTACCGTGGGTGTTCAGTGTATAGGCAGTTTGGTTTAATCAGAAAGTCATTCTGGTTCAAAAAGGTGGCGCGCTATTTAAATAACGGCACACAATAGTAAAGCGTATAGGCCAATAGTAGGCGTAGGCCTATAGGTTGTAACTAACCTAAATAATCCTAGTTATATGTTCTACCTAACCTTACTTACTCAGTAAACATTAAGGTAAAAGCCTAGATCTTCGTTGTTGACTAACCTAATAATATATATTAACTCAAAAACTAACATGTACAGCATACTTTTAAAATTGAAGCCAATTTTTTTAAGTAAAATAATCTAAAAAACAAACATAAACATAAAAGCCTAGTTTCATGTTGTTAACTATTGTAAAGAAAGAGTCAACACTTAACCTAGAAGCCAAGATCAATGTTTTACCTAACCTTACCTAAACAGCAAATATTAACCTAGAAGATCATTCGCAGGTTAACTAAACTAAATAGGGAACATTATTCAATAGCAAATTAATTGATATGATGCTAACGAACCTATGACGTAATGTTTTGCAACGTGGAAGGTTGCTACGCAGTGTAGATGTGTGTGGAGTGGAAGGAATGGAGGTTCTGTATTTATGTTATAAAATAGGACCTTATTAGAATAACTATCTGGATATAAGGTAGTGTAATAACAAACATTTTATAATATTCTGTAATTTGAATTGTGTGGTTTTATAATAATGAATAATATAGGATATTTTTGGTGGTGAGCAACCTAGTTTATTTTCTGTAAGTGGATTTAAAAAAATAAGTTTTCATATGTATATTAATTTGTGGTTTACCAAAAAGTTGATCTAGCAGTACTCTCAAGTTAAGACACCGTTCTCTGTAATTTGCTTGTACATTGTACTGTACCTTATATCGATCCGAGTCAAGCCCCCAACCCCATCTGGCCCATCCAAGACCCCTAATCTGCCATGACACCGTAACCGCCTCCGCAATGACAACCCGCCTCCATGAAACACCACCACCATGACAATCGCCGCCATGTCACCCGCCGCCATGACACCATTAGATTTGTTTTAGTTACGCTGGAAGTAACTCTAAAACAAATATTTTACTAGAACACTTGCTGATATACTGGAACACTAAGTTTTAGAAAGCTTATACAAAATTTACCTTATTTTATGTGTTAGCCGTGAGAATAACGCAAATTAAGATGATAAGTCAAACAGTGGAAGCAATAGAAAGTTTATAAAAGCATTAAATTAGTGATCTTAGCACCCTAACCACGTCACTAGGAATAATGGAAGGAATTAATTAGCCTTGAATAAATGATGTATTCAAAAATGTATATACCCAAAAGAACTTTAAATTGGTTACAACATACAACTTTAATAAAACAAAATATGTAGTTAATAGAGGAGCTCCTTTACAAATGATTCAAATTAACTTTACCCTTTTTAATTTAATCAAAATAAGTGACTTTACAATTATTACAGGAAATACAATTTTACAATTCAACAAAACATAGAAGATTTAATATTGTTTATATAATGCTTTAAGAAAAATAAAATGTTCCTCGTGTCTGAATCTCAAACCTACAAAACTACAGTCCGACCTGATATTGGTAGCAACGTACCTTCGGAATTATGATGACGGTATGCGTGAGCAGCTTGAATAGATTCTAAACGATATTAAAAATTGTAAGTTTAACGGCTATTGGTGACCGTTAATCATAGTTCGAATTATAATAGAAAAACACTAAAACTATTTGACAACGTGCAATCTTTAATTTGCATGCAGTTAGAACGCGCACAGTTATGCAATTGTAATGCACAGGTGTCACTAGACCTCCAAAAACCAATATGCACAAAAACGCTCACTTCTTGAAACAGCTGGCCCAAAACCCGATTTCTCTGTTTTCTATGCTAAGCAAACAACATACTTTGATTAGGCCTACTTGAATCCAATCTACTCGATAGTAATCTTTAAGATAAGAAATATTGACATGTCTGTTTAGGCTTACCTAAACATATGTGTTATTTTTTGAACGTTATTTAGAACTTATACAATTAATTAATTAGTAATACATATCTAATATTTGTGACTAGTAGCTTAACTGTGTTAAATTTTGTTGTGACAAAAAAAACTAATCAAATAAATTCTATCTTACAAAATGTTTAAAGTTAAGATTAGACCCAGGAGAACTTCAAAAGACGATGCTGCTATGTTGTTCAGTAATAAAACTACGTAGTGCTTTTTTTTAAATGAGATCATATTTCATTATAACATATTTTAAAAGTCTGATACACAAATTTAAAAGCTACCAACAATAAAGAATATTTTCTTGTTTAGTAGTGTTGCTTGTGTCTAGATGGTTGTTTGACGTAGTTCATAAAGGTTTAACTAATTTAAATGTATAAACAAGTTTTGTACTTATTTTGTTGATAGTCAATTATTAAATAATATATCTTCTATTGTAAGCTATTGTAATAAAGTGTTATTACATTTATTAAAAATGCTTTACTTTAGACCTGTGATCTCCTACCTAACTTTTGAATTAGATTTTTAGTTTAATAAGTCACATAATAGGTTTAAATATGTTACCACTTCAAAGACAAATTAATAAGTATATAATAGGTTTTATAAAAAATTTTTTTATAAAATGTTAAATTTACTTTGCATTGCCAGCGAAAGACTTATTCAGATTTTGTAAGATTTTAACTTTGTTTCTACTGCCAGAAATGTAGTGGCTGTTAAGGATAAAAATCTCTTTACCTTGGGTCCTAGTTTTTTAAATGTGATGTTCTAATATTTGAATTATTATAGTTTCTTGTGGGAACTGTGATAGCTCTGTTGGCAAAGTTTAACTCAACTTTAACCATTTTACATTTACTTTCCATACACAACTCAGTTACGCCTCATCTTGCTAGTAAATGTAAAGCTTCCTACTTTGAAATATACCATTCGCGACAGTTCTTTGACATATTATTATTGCACATATAAAATTTTGCATAAAGATCAGAGTCATTTATACAAAATTGACAGAAAAATATCATTTGGTATAAAATAGCTTTATAGGCTATATTGCATATGTTATTTTACTTTAACATACACACATACCGTACTTGTTATGTTATAATCTTTCAGAGATTTAATTTAAATATATAAACACGAATAAATTTTTTTTGTAAAATATATATAAAATGGTAATTTATTACTGATTTCAAAATTAAAATTAAAAACAAAGTTATTTTTGGTTTATTTATATAATATTAAAATTTTAAAAGCCTACATCGTAACTGCAATAATAAAATAATGACAATATTACGTTAAACATCTAATCAGCACTCTTCTACAACAATTCGCTCAGGTAGTTGTCAAGAGCGGTTAGTATGCTCCCTACCCTGCACTTTGTTATTAATGTTTTTTTTTATTATTATTTTAAATTGTTTTTAATTTTGGATATATTTTTGTTGTTATCATCCATAGTAAAATTAAACAAACAAAAAGTTATACACTAAAAAATAAATAAACTCTTATAAAAAAATATATTTGCAAGACACCTCCTCAAATAACAAACTATTAATCGAAGTTAGTAAAATTAAACAAGTAAGTTTTTGGGGAAATAACTAGTAGGACTTCTCTGGTTTTTATAATCTCAAATATGTGAACAAATATGTATTCAACAGTAATAAAAATGAAATGAAAGTAACAAGAATTAGTAAAATAAGGAACCAAGCTGTCTAGGGGGGGGGGGGGGGATATATGGATAGGTAGAAAGAGATAATTTAATAAAGCCTGTAATACTGGAGAACATGTTACTTTATTTTTCATCTTGATTTATATTCAAGCCTCTAGAGAGCCTAAAATGCAGACGGAAAGGGGTTTGTCAGTAACTTCTAAAACTTTGTGCTTACGTGTCAGAAACTTTATCTTTAATAGTAAGCAGATTCTAGTTAGGAATCGATTTGTGTAAAAACTACTATCTACAAGAAAATTTTAATAATATTGTAATTTATTTACAATTATTTTGTATTACAAATATTTACTTCATAAAACAGTCTTAAAATGCCATAATAGAATAATTTCTTAAATCGTTCTCTACTTTCTTCGAACTACTAATACCAAGGTCAAGTGTTATTCAGTAAATTCAACAAAAAATAACCTATGCTATCGTCCGTAATCCATATTATGGTACCAACAAGTACAACGGAATACCAATATTGTTGCCGCTAATAAAACTCAAACCAAATCCACAAAAATTTTGTCTTACTAAATACCGAGTAGTTTACTATATAAGTGGTCTATTATACCTTCAAGTGTATTTATTTATATTATTATTCGTGCATGGTTATATTTTTAAATTAAACAATACTCTGAAAGAGTTTGTGAATTTATGTAAAGTAGAAATGTGAAAATTAACAGTTAAGAATGTAAATCAGATTTTATAGAATTAGACATAAATGTACAAATATGCATACATCAATGCAAATATTTACTTAGAATGGTTCAAACCCCCCGATAAAAGTAAACTCAGATATATGAATAAATATTTTGTGGAAAATGTTGTTTTAAATTCCCCGGTATTTAACATATAAATAATGTTAACAGAAATAATTTTTTTAAATTTATTAATTACTTATAAATTAAAAAGCTCTTTCTTCTACAAGGTACTTTCTTTTTGTATATTATTTAGCCTACAGTTGGAGGTAGGCCTACTAAAACAAAGAGATACATTATAACTAACTATTTCAAACAGACTTAAGAAGATTTTTAAGTTATAATTTATTTTAATATGTAATTTTGCAATTTAAATATAGATTTTTTTCTGCATTTTTATACTGATACAACGTATAATAGATATAGCATTAACTACCAATAGTAATAAGTATTAGGGTGTTAACTGTCCGATACTTCACACACTATTTTTAACATATTATAATACTTTTGCTTAGAAAAATGCAACGAAAGTTTTATCCTGTTTAAAGTATATACTAGAACAACTTTTTACAGCCAAAGTTGACTAACAAAATGTGATTTTATTGAGTAACTGAATTTAATTAATAAGAATGAGAAGACTTTAATTAAATAACTATGTATATTATAAACAATTAAAATAAAGTACAATTCATATATTAATATATGAAGTAATTTCAAGATTTTATTCAATTATTTTCAACTATGTCAAATCATATTCCTTTCATATTAGTTTTATACATTTAAATGTCTCTTCAATGCAATTGCTACAACCACAAGATACAATTAAACATATTATGGTTTATTATTCATTGTTCTCTTTAAGCAGGTTTAATTAAAGCAAATAAATGGTTTAAGGGGATTTTCTACTAAAAATTGTGAAATTTTGAATTAATGGTAACAATGTTTTAAAATTAGTTTCCTAGTGTAGTATATGCTGAAAAAATACAAAAATATAAATTATAAAATGTTTGAATTTTATCATAAGGAAAAAAATTTTAAACTGGGATTTTGATGATTTTTCCGAGGTATTTTTGAAGCGATATAACTATAAAAGAACTTAATGTATTTTGCTGGTTCTTAATTTTTCTTAAAGGTTATACAGCCTACTACAAATTTAGGTAGAATTATGTCGATACACCTCAAATCTTTTTATTTTTTTTATTTTAACTTAACATTAAATTCTTTTTATTTTTATTTACAAATTATTTTTTGATTTATGATGCGTGAAAGTTATAAATCTACATAATTATTTAGATAAAGATATATAGAGTAAGTGGTAAAAATTTAAATAATGTTCTTTCAAGTGGTTCTTGAGAAGTATCGAATTAAGTCTCTAAAAACATGTAATTCTCACATTTCGGGAAATGGCGATTTAAAGAAAAAGTGTACTTCAATGTGGAATAAAGTGAAAAAATGTGAAAAACGCCTAGGTAAATAAAGCTATTTATGTGTTTATACTTTATATTATGCCTGGTTATTTTTAGAGGGTTATTGATAATAATGTAAAAATATATGTATGCCAAAACATAATTGTTATGCAATCAGACAGCAATTTGGACTGATTTTTCTCCTTCGCAGCGTTGTTTAAATTTGTTTTTTTTTCTGGTATATATGTAAAGAAAAATATGCTTTTATTGCATTTTTCATGTGTTTTAGGACTTGTTGAACAAAAATACGTAAAAAACGTTTTTCCAAAATTTGATGATTTTTGACCGTTTGCAGTAGCAAATCCCCTTTGTGTGTTAGTTGCAGAATTTGTTATCACTAGCTTTATATTAACTAATATATATTTAGGACTAAATTCCTTGGCATAAACCACTATTTCCTTCTACTACTTGATATTTTTGTGTTAAATTTGTCATTTGACAAAATGTTTAATAAAATATTCGTTTAGTATAGAACATTGACATTTAAGTCTGGAAGGTATGTCTTAACTTTGTGTAGTGATTTCGGAACGTGTAAATATATGTACTGTTAGTATATGCTATTTTATATTTTGAGGCAATTTTATAGTAGCCTATATTATTTATCCCAAACGACATAATAGTTTGCATACAGATTTATAGAGCTCAGAGTTCTTTCCAACCTCCCATACTTTGTTGACGCTATTATTCGAGAAAATATTCATTTATTTCGTAAGAACATTTATAAAATGCAATTATTGAACTTTACCTTATGATAGGGCCTAAATAATCATATCCACTTTATATTTACAGTTTCTTAAAATTACCAAATATGTAATTACAAAAGTATAATTATGAAATTTACAGCTGAAGTAATTATAGCTGTCATAGTGGCTTGTCAATTGACACATCAATTATTATAATACCACTATCCTACATAAAATAACATAGATCATAACATTTATGAAATCGCATTTAACCCATTTATGAATGAACTAATCACGTATCAAATCTGACTTGTTAGAGTTTGTATGAAAAGTCGGTATAAGTGTTATTGTAAGTAATGTTATTTTTGCAGACAGTCATTGATACTGTTGTAAGAAATCCAATACAGTTTAACAATTTAATGTAAAAATTAAATAGTGATTAGTAAGATTCATCCATTCCAATATGTATTACGACAATATAATAATTTTCTTAACAATTCAATAAAAATATATGGTTAATGTCTTAAGCTTATCTTAATACATGATGAAGAACAAAGGTTTTAACGTTAAATCTTTAGAATACAAATAAATATTAAAGATAAATTAAGAAAAAAACATTCTGAGTTATTCTTGTTTTTGTTAGAAACGCAAAAGTATCTTTTAGGAAGGGAATATTGTATTTGTTTGTAAAAAAATTAAGTCTAATATAATATTCATAGGATACTTTAGTACTTGTTTAGCTATCCATTTAATTAAACATTCAGACTACATACATTTGTGATTAAAAATGACGCAACGACGAAGTAAAATATTATAAAATTAACATTTAAAAATACTTTACGTCAGGTAGAAAAGGAAATGAGATCTTGCTGCAAGCAGTTTATCGTCGAAAGCGTTTTAATTATGAACACATCTTGTAGAGTGTATACTGTTTGATGTCTATTTTAGTATGTGTTGCGTCAAAGTTTAAACTTTACACTTTAAAAATTAAGACCTAAGTAGCATCACAATTAATCTGGGGATTTAAAATTATATACACAATATTAATAATAGTAAAAGTACACAATTTACAACCTATTCACAAGACGTGTAGTTTACATTTATATGGGTAAATAAGGATGGCATTGTCTTTTAATTTGAGATAAAATCGGTTTTATAATGTATAGTGCAAAAAGCTGAATTATGTATGACAATTAAGTTTGACCCATTTGTGAATAGTGTACTTGTAAAATGATTTTAGTAAAATAAATTTTATTTGAATAACGTTTTGATAAAATAAAATAAATGATATAATTTAAAATTTTTCCAAGACAATGGGGAAAGGTAATATCGCAAAGACATCTAAAATCTAGGTCACATGTTCATGGCCGACGTGACTAAATGTTCAGACTTCAGCAATCGGCACAGAAAAACATGACTTCATTATTCACAGATGGGATTTTATTTCTGTGTAAAAAGTACCAAATTGCATTCATACCAATTTAAGATCATCATGCTACCTCAATAAACGACTTCGTAGGTATTTAAATTTTACCATAAACCGATCTTTATTTTAGTGTTGTGTTTAATTTGTTTGAACTAAATTATTCTGCTCACAATATGTTGAAATTTGTTAAACCTGATTTTTTATATCGTTTTCAATAATAACAAAAAATGAGATGTTGGGGGAATGGGGTTGATTACGTATTTAATACATTTTAGGGTAATGTCTCGTAACACTTACCTTAAGAGATGGTCTAGATTTGACGTACATTGTTTTATGCCTTAAAAAGCCAGTAAAATAATTTAAGTATTTAAAATAAAGTAATTTTTAATACTAGCATAAGTAAATTAAATGTTCAATTGTTAGAATTTTTGAAACGGTTATGTTACTATTTCCAAGTACATGTTGAGCCCTTAATTTTACATATAATTGTAACAACAACATTGTGTCTATCAGTGGTAACAACCTAATATTTATTTTCAATTTACCTGCATTAGCTGCACAGTATTCATGAAGCATCGCTTAATTTTATTGCAGACCTTCTAACTTCCCTCATTTACATTTATATTGAATTTTCCAGGGCAACAAGTATAGTGTTCTAACTTTTAAATTTGATACCATTTGTTTCAGTCAGCTCAGAATCAAGTTCGAATAGAAATTCTATATTATATACAGGTGTAACAATATACACATTCTTATTGCATTACTATATAACACAAATTAATATACTGCACACTATAATGTATTAAATCGATAAATATGTTTAGTTATTATGATAACATGTATCAACATCTTAACTGCAGTACTTATTGTATTACTGCATTACTATATAAAATAAATATACTACACACTATAATGTATTAAATCAATAAATGTGTTTATTTGGTATGATAACATGTATCAACATCCTTAACTACAGTACTTATTGTATTATTATTATTTGTATATATTACTTTAATTGGGGTAGAATTGGCGTAAATATGTTAGATACAGTTTAAAATTAGAGTTTTGGTATGAAAACAACACAGTATTTTGTGTTTAAAGTTTTGTATTTAAAAGTGAAATATTGTTTTTAAACACATTAATTCATTACGTCGACCATTATATAGCTGTAACTCAATGTATTAAGAAAAATTTTGTAACGCAAAAATAGTAAAAACATAAACACAGATAAAAACCTAAACTAAACACTAATCCATACATTGGATATTCTAAAATTAATGATATTTTTCCGGTTTAATATTGAATTGGTTTTATTTGAATTTTTAAAAGCATAAATAAACTTAATTTTGAAATTACAATAAGCAAAAATATCTGTCACTAAATGCTTTTATTTTACTAACTTTTGCTCATATTGTCAGATCTAATAAGGAGTAATTAACCATTACAGATCTATATAACCATCACAGTAATTAAAAACCAACTACATATCAAACATTAATATTATGATATATTTTAAAACTAACTTTCTCTTCAACAATTAAATGCACAATATTAAAATATTATCTTATTTAATCGAAACTGGAGATTTAAAATTATGTATACAACAACACAAAAGTAACACCACTCTTCAAGAAATAAAAAAAAACCAAAAGCAATAATAATAACAACAACAACGAATCTTTATTGTATATACTTAATATACTTAATATACTATTAGGCCTAATAGGTAAGCCACCTAACTAAACAAATAATATCGATAATCATAGCGGGAAAAATACAAATAGAAGATTAAACCATTTACAGTAGACGAGTCTTACAAACGCCTCACTACAGTACAAATAATTAATTGAAAATAATAACGTTTAGAGATTATTCAAACATTTTAAATCCACGCTAGCTTTTATAAAAAAATATATGTTTCTCTAAAACAACAGATTTTTCTAACATTTATGTGCCCTACGTTATGTGCCTAAACAAGACGACCTAAATATATAATTTAATTGAACTAAATAAAATTACATTTTATTTATTTATGTCAATTCATAAATTTCTGTAAATTATAAGACTAGCGACATATTATGTTACACTAATAATTATTATTAACTTTTGTTTTGTCACTGATTGTATATATTCGGACAAGTGCATATATACTTCTTAAAAATAATTATTACATATTTTGTTAGTTTACTGATTTTAGAGTAAATTAAATCTCATTTAAATGATTATTGATAACTTTTAATTAAAATTTGATACACTAAATTATATACAACAAACGGAATTTATATTTTAATATTAGCAATTAAGATCACATTCACACTATAGAATCAAAAGCGTATTATTTTCTTTTAGAAACCAGATTGATTTGCAAACTTTTATATTAAATGTAATAATTAAATTTAATTTCAAAACTTACATCTTATAACACGATAATAATTTCAAAAATCTAATTTATGTTTTCATTATTTGACCATGTCTACTTATTATTATTTAGTTTGTTTAAACAATTATTTAAGAATTTATTTGCAACTGAGTTATAATTTTTTCGCTCTCTAGTTTGCCCGTTATTATTTAAATTACGTACAGGTCAAGTGAAGTTAGGATGAAACCCGTTACATTATTTAGTTCCAAGTGTCACTGTAGATGACAGCACACCCTTGACATAATTAGACAAAATTATTCAAGAGGGTTTCTGTGCCTTTCTAATGCGAAGTAGTTTAGGTTTATTTATTTAGTGCTGCCAAAAGAATATATGTAATTTTAATTTATAATTTTGTATTTGTACATCCAAATCATTTATTTTAGTCAAATGTTTACTAAATCATATTTTGCCTTTTAAACCAACTAGGCAAATACCATTACAACGAACGGACCTAAATAATAGTTTCAAACAATTTTCACTACCTTTATTATAATTTGAATTGAACTGAATCTGACATCTGAATACGCCTCAATATGTATGCTCGCATATTAATTTGTATATATTTACTAGTAAAACAGCATTCTTGAAGACTCCTTTTAAATACACATTTTAAACCATATAAATTTTAATTTTATAGAACTATTGATAGACTTAGTTTAGGTACTATCAAATTGAATTAATTTACTACAGATATTTATATATGTATCTCAATATTCTTTAAATTTTAAAAATAGTTTATTGTTTTTACATAGTTAAGTTATACTGTAGAAATTACGCAAATAAACATTTTTTTAAATTTTCGATAAAACAGTTTTGATAAAAATATTTATTTTATCTTAATTAGACTAAAATATTTTAATAAAAGCTAATAATTATATATTAATAAAATAATTTAGAAGCAATGTAGTGTAAGCCAACATTTAGTAAAAATATCGTTACAAATATTAAGATAAGACATTAGTTTTAAATAGAGAATTTAGATAGAAGTAATAATTTTAAGAAATAATTATGTCAATTCATATTTTTGGTAAATTATAAGACCAGCGATATAACAATTTACACTAATAATTATTAACTTTTGTTTTATCACTGATTCGATATATTCTGAAATATATGTTTATATTCTTCTTAAACATAAGTAATTAAAAATTTTGTTAGTTTATAGATTTTAGGGTAAATTGAACCTCACTAAAATGACTATTGATACCGTTTATTGAAAGTTCTATACACTAAAATAGAAAAGTTCTTCATCTACTTTAAAATGAGATCACAGACTCTAGGTGTATTTATGGCACTGTGAAAGTTCGGAGTAGGATTAAGAAACAATTTATAATATTTGTTGTTATTTGGTAATTTTGTGAAACGAACTTGCTTAATTTGCCTTGCATATTATGCAATTATCGTAGCCTTAATGGACATTTTATTTTGGTTAGTTTCCGCAGTGTTATTGTGGTTGTGTGGACATACCGTATAACGGAGTAGAGTTTTACAATTATTTCTGTGGTGGTTGCTTTCAACTCAAGTCAATTGCTAAGGCCTTTGTTTGTTGATATGAATCTATGTTAGTGTTGAGAAAACACTGTTAAATACTGATACCGACAGTGTTTAAAAAATAATTTCTATTTGTATTCAGTGTTTTTAATTAGTACTTTAGTATAGTCTACTCACATGTGTGATATGTGTAGTAAGATTTGAGGAAATATTTTCTTTAATAATATTTAATAAAACTTTGTTTGGTTTCAATGCACAAGGGATGTAATTTAACAGGCGCTTTCAACGGCTAATTCAGCTTTATTTCAATATTGATGTAATTAATTTTCTCTGATTTTGTTTATGCATTTAAGTTCATTTCCCCAACATGAAAACAAATTCTGCACACATCTTAAGCGGTGATGATATTTTTGTTTTACTTTACTGAGAGAGTCACCATTTTGATATCTGAAATATTTAGATTGTAATAGAAGAGATTTTCTTTAGCCGAAACTTCGGCAAACAATATATCTCTTGTTGCTACCATTGCCTTGTTTAAACTGTCTGCAGTAAAGTCTGGATTGTCTGTTATCAAATCCCAATCTTAAATTCTAAATTGTCTGGAAATGGGACGATAACTCTAGTCTAATCAGTTTTGTTTGACCTTCAAATTTGCATTCAATCACTTAACACTACACAATCTCTAAACTCTTAAGACATCACATCTGCAAATTACGAGAGTTATTGCATGGTCTCTCTTGATATTTTACAGATACATACAGGAGATTACTTTGTATGAGAATTAGATTTCAGTTATTCAGCAGCTTTTCTGCATCTTGTCCTAAATTTATAAACTAAAGAACTTGTTTAACATCTCCCAACTTATGGTCAACTGCTGTTCCAAATGTATTAGTTGTTATACCGGAAGTATTGATGTCTAAATAATATGCTCCGATGCATAATTTACGATACAGTCAAACGCAAAACAAAGTCATGTGAACAAATATAAGCATTCTGGGCTTTTGCCTAGAATACAAGACTTCGCTTCTTCAGGAAGTTGGACTTGCAAGACTTCGTAAGCCCAAGATGTTGGAGGACGTTTTCAATAACATTTCTGGAAACCTAACACAGGTTGACTGAGGAGGGGCTCAGGCGGAGGTCGTTCAAAGGTTCGACCCCATTAAGTTTTGTGTTATTCATTCTAAAATTTGGCATTTTAACAAGTGCCTGTACTTCGGTTTTTATTAAGTACCAGGAGACCGAGCTAAGGCTCGATTATAAGCAGGGCTATGATTTCAATAACTATTATTGCAAATTTCCGTGAACATCGTTTAGGTTAGGCCTATAACATTAAACAACTAAATAAAGGGTATGTTTATTTAGCAGAAGTATTCGTTGCCATGGTAACTATAAATAGATTCAACATTAGGCTTACAGTTTAAAAGAAAACAGATGATTATTGTAATGGCATTGAAAACATTTCCATCAGCTGTGCTTCGTTTAAAAGAAAACAGATGATTATTGTAATGACATTGAAAACATTTGCATCAGCTGTGCTTTGTATTGTTTAAAATGGACAAATTTCACTTTTTAATTTAATAAAAAGACGTAGAAAACAAATTTTCCCAGACTGGTGACCATTTCCAATCGATTTCTCGTGGCCAAAAGCCCCATATAAAATCAAAAAATCAAAAATCCTTAGACGGAGATTCCAGATCCATTTAGCAGACAGACAATTATCTCTCGCTTTAGAAGATAAGATAAAAATAAATATCAGTTATAGTGGAACTTTTCTTTTCTCAGTTTGCAGTTTTCCTTTGCCGTCATTATAGCGGTCTGTCTAAATACTATTTTTCTCCAGTCTGTTTTAGTCTCTGGAGTTTATCATCACACATCACACAGAATACCGTGGTAGTTGGCTTTGACATGATCAGTATACTCAGCAATCGTGAAATGCCGTACGGTTAACATCGCCCATCTTTATGCATTGTTTATGCTCCCGAGCAATATTTTAAGTGTACAAGACGGATGTCCCACTTACAATAGTCCACACTGATATAGTGTAAGTAGTAGGCCTAAATAATGTTTTGCTACCTTAGTCAGTATTTTATGTATAAATTTAGTACAACTTCTAACTACTAATATTTTCATGAATCACAAAGGCTGTTTACTTTATAGAAATTTTAAATACAAAATTTATATTTTATTTTGTCTCTTCGCCTTAAACTACCAATACTGGTAGTTATTATCTCGAATGCAAATAATTATCTCTTTCGCTATATTTTATAACGTTTGATCTAAACGTAACTGGGGTTATTTGTGCATAATTTATTGTATATATAGTATATATGTCGGCAACACAAAAATCCTAATCATGAAAAAACAGTATTGTTTGGAAATCAACGTCATCTACTGATATAGCAAATGTTCTCAACGATAATTTTGTATCTGTTGTTGAAGTTGACACAAGAAAGATGGAAATATTTACAAATTCTATAGACAGGTATAATGAATTTTTTAGCACAGATTAAGAGATGGCATCCATGTTCGTTACACCTGTTTTATCAGATGAAGTTATCAAGATAATAAATTCTTTTAAAGTGAAAAAGGCACCAGGTTATGATGGTGTAAGTACTAACCTTGTTAAGCTTATAGCTGAGGAAATTGCACCAATACTCACTCAAATGAACAACATTAGCTTTGAGACTGGTGTTTTCAATACTAAATTGAAATAATAGGCTGTTGTTGTTTCAATTTTTAAGAATGGTGATAAAGGGGACCCAAAAAACTATAGACCTATTTCGCTATCATCTACATTCGCTAAAATATTGGAAAAACCTATGTATTTTAGATTGCTTAACTTTTTTTACTTCTCAAAAATTCTGAGTGAGAATCAATTTGGTTTCAGTGTTGGTAGGACCAATGGTGGTGCTTTGTTGCATTTTCTTTGGAGGTATGTTTTTGGAACTCAGAAAGGCGTTTGACTCTGTAGATCATTCTATTCTGCTTACCAAATTACATAGATATGGAATAAGACGAACGGTGTACGAGTGGCTTAGGAGTTATTTACTTGGTCGAATGCAATGCGTTAAAATTAATGAAAGTTTTAGTTGCAGTAATGTGGCTAATTTCGGACATTTACTTTTAAAATATCAGGCCAATAGTTGTACAACAGAAGCACCTCATAAGATATTAAAGGTCCCTAGAAATTCACATTTTTTGCCACTGTTTAGGTAGTTAAAACTTCTTCCTTTGAGACATTTATATATTTTTGAAGTATTGATATTATTTTATCTTAGAAGTGGGCAGAATTCATCGGATGAGACTGTATACCGACACAGACTGAGGTCTAAATATATAATAGAGATTTGCCTCGTCCTTTCAAAGAAGATTTTGTGAAAATATATTTGCATTATGCACTAAATATTTTTAATACGGTTAACGCGCTTTTAAAAGACGTGAAATCTAAGCCAAAATTTGCAACGCAACTAAAACCTGGTTATTTTCTCTGAATGATGTGGAGTGTTTTAAAATGCTTGTTTAGTTTTAGTAAATCTTTCGTCAGGTCTTGCTACTAGTGTTGGTTTTATAGTTAGAAGGATAATTTTATATCAATGTCTACTTGCTGCTCTGTCAAATAATTGGCGTAAATCTTCAGAGTTTTTATACAGATTTATACAGTTTTTATACGAAAATATACACATTATTATTGTATAATTTTTTTAATTCAAAATGCATTTCATAAATTCCAGCTTTTAATATTATGTGATATTACTTAATTTTCAAAAAAATATTATAGTCATTGTTAGGTCCTTCTGTATTCTTTTGTTGGAGTTTCCAAAACAGGCAGAGCCTATATGGTTTCCTAATTTTTTTATGGAGATTATTGTATTATTTGTTATTTTTATTAGTTTTGTAAGTTTAGTTGTTATTTTAATTTTGATAAGCTAATATAAATATTGACTGCATTGTTTTATCTATATGAAAAATACAGATTTTTCTAAAAAAAAAATAATAATAAAATGTTTGAAGTTATTTTGTATTACCGATACTCTGCTTGTCTAAACTAAAGGATTACAGTAATTTATTTACACTGTTTGAAGTTTGGAATATTATAATGGGGTACTATTAATGTCAGAAATGTTTTGTATGTACAAAATTACATACATAAAGATATACAAATATTTTGTGGTTGCTTAAATACTAACTAGTTCCAGAGATAAAGGTAATACTCGTAAGTTACAAACAAATTTTTATCAGCAGTATTTTTTGTATTGTCCTAAGTCGAACTAGTTACTGAAATATTGCAGCTTTTTTCTATGAATTTTTGTCTAGGTTATTGGAATCAGAAGTAAAAATCAATAAAAACAAGTCATTTTTTATATTATTTTTTTTAAACAGTGGGGAATTTTATAGAATTAGATTCTGTAAGATATGTTCTTTAAAGTTTGTCACAAGACAATTTTCAGAAGCATAATTCCTAATAATCATACTGTTATTAAGCATTTCCGTACATCCCGAAAAACATAACGCCGTTTCGCGTTTATATAACCCGTCAAAAAGGGAATTATATGCTAGAACAATAAAAAGCTTGATACAAAATGATTTCATAGTAAAAGTCTTTCTTTACCTGAGTATTACTAACTCCATACATATTGATACTTTAATTTTTGTCAACGAAACCAATTTAATTGATGTTTCTTTAGAATTTATATATTTGATGAAAAATAACTTTTAACAAACAATAAACACAGATTTTAATAAAAAAGTATGTATTTTTTAGCACATCTGTGTTTGCTACACTCCTAGACAGATATATTTTGATTAACCCTCCGCCGCTCGCATCTAAAATGTTACGTGATCGGTCACACCGTATCTAACAGGTACTTTTACTTTAAAGTGGTTAACGATGGCTTAAAAACATATTTAACACACTGAGTTGTATCATTATCGACGAATGTGAAATTCCTTCTGAATTAAACAATATATGGTATTGGATACTTGGATAGGTCTGATTAGAAGGAAAAAAAATAACATAAATGAATGCTACATTTTCCGTTATAAAATTATGAAAACCCAAGGACATGAAAGGTCGCACGGTATCTGTCAGATACCGTAGACGTTTGACTTGTCAATTATTTAGGTTTCTTTGAAAATAGCAAAATGACATAAAATTGTAATTTTACAAAGTTATACATTTTTTTAATTAAATTTTTTTTTCTATTTCATAATCAAAAACACAAACACAAGTAGCTTTTTTCAAACACTTTTTTTAGAAATTCATTTCAAATGTCGTACTATGTTATTTTTTATTTTGAAAGTTAGAATAAATTTAATAGTTACAAATTTAAACACCAACTATCATTTATTACAAAACATGAATTACTGTATATTTAAAAATACAGATACATACAGATTTATTCATTTGAATCGTCTTCTTCTTCTAGCTGGTTTAGCTTCAATTTTGGGGCGCATTCCATGCATACCTTTTCTGCATGCTCTAAACAAATTGCTCTGTTACATTGGTAACAAATATATTTAGTAACACGGCTTCTCTTTCTTCACTGCATAGTCGACATTTTATTGGTTTTTCTAGCATATTCTGACCTGCATTTTGCCGGTCTGTCTTCTTCTGGGTTTGGCTTAAATCTCTTCAACGATGTTTGAAGTGCACAGGACATTCCTCCTCTAACTGTGGTCTCGGCTCTTCTTTAAATATGTTATACAATTAGTTCTTCGCTGAGCTTCCTCAAAAAAACATCGTCTTTTAGTATTTTCCATCTTGTTGCCGAAGGATACAACCAGGGCATTGATTCCTCAAACGTTACACATCGTAAAAAACACAACCATGGGCCAGCGTCGTGTATTGCGTGCAACATTGTATGTTGAGCAGAGCTCGTCAACACTGTCCACACCAGATTTAGTCTTATTATATTGAAGAATTATTTCTGGCTTGTTGTTTTCTTCGCTTACTTCGTCATCGTGATGAAGTGAAGATATCAAAAGAAAATTTTTCTTTGGTGTCGGAACAAACGATACCATAGAGCTATTGTCAGAAAAAACAAAGAAAGAAGAGTTCAGTAGTCTATGTTTGATGTTATTCAGCTCAGCGGGAATCCCTTTCCTATTTTTGTTCAAGGTATCTACGTAAAATATTGTTTTTTTTTACTTGAGAAAATCTACTAAATCCACTGCTGAAAACCAGTTGTCGGCAGTGATGTTTCTGCCATTTCCATAAATATGTCCGCTCATTCTTTTGACAACATCTTCAGACTTATTACTAGTTTTTCATGGTCCCTCTGGTTGTTTTCCGCAATATATTTCTAAATTACTTGTATAAAATATTTTGGAATCACATAAGGCAAAAATCTAAATGCCATATTTTGCAGGCTTTAATAGTATGTATTGCCTAAATCGGCAACGACCTCTTAAGGCTTCTTACTTTTCATCTATTGTTACATCTTCACCGAGTGAATAACTTTTTTTGCAGTTTCTCACAAAATCTTCGAAAAGTTCTCTTATGGCTGCTAGGTTGTCGGTTTGTCGGCGAACAGCTCTTGTTGTAAAATCGTAAAATCAAAGGCATCAAAGTAAAACCTTAAAGAGCTTTAGTCTCATTGTTAGCCTACATTTTTCTATGCCAGTTCCGTCCGAGGCCCAAACTTCCTCTAAACTCTATCTGTTCTAGCGGTTAACCCCGAGTAAATATAACACCCCGATACAAGCTTTTATTTCCCGGATGTCAGTAAACTTTGCATCTCTTATACCACTAAATTTTTCGTGAACAGTCTCTAAATAACTAATGAGCTTGACTTGTGAGAAAGTAACTTAGATAAAATAAAACCTGAACACAAAATCTCACAATAAATACGTTTACTAACCTCAAACGCGTTTCAACGACAATGTCGCCATCCTCAGTGATGCACGGGCTACAGTAACCAAACTATAACTGATCTAACAGTGTGACAACGCACCGTATAAATACCTAACCAGAAGGGGCGTACCCTACAGGGGGCGTGTCATAACCTATGCTAAGGCGTTAACCACCGCCTACCGTTTATCAAATATCTTAACAATATAACTTAAATAAGATTGCTAAACTAATATTAATATTTAACAAAACATAGCATTATTACATTAATAAAGAATACTGTAAAGGACCTAATTCATTATTCACAATTATGTTACGGTATTTGTCTCTATTGTCTCTACGGTATTGTCAAAACAGTCTCTATGTACTGATTTGTAAATCTTACAATTGTGTCAAGCATGTCATCAGTAAAAAAGTTGCTACAGCATTCTAAAGGAGTTTAGCTTTGTTTTGAGGGACCATTAACACTCGGAAGATGCCGCATTATTTTTTTCGGCAATGTTTTTGGATTTTCTGTACGATGCCGTAAATATCATTTCAAACCAAAATACCTTTACCACAATCGGCAGAAATAAATACATTTTCATTGAGATTTACCTGTTGTTGCTGCATCAATGCCTGGAGCAGTACTTGCTCGAACGATGAAGATGAATGTTGCTCAAGGGGCCTACTATTTTCCAAAATAGCCGAGGATACATACTCTTCATCTCTCTGTTCAGTGTTAGAATTTTCAACACGCTCATCCACATTGTCTTCACCTCAGTGTCCGATTCATCACCAAAATTATTCACATTTTCATAATCACTTTCACTTCTATTACAAAACAAAATTTCATTCAAACCTTGTACATCGTCTTCACGTTCTAAATTAAAATTGGACTATCTTTTGACCATAGTTGAAAGTAAAGTAAAGTAAAATATATTACGTATTACAAACAAGAAGAGTAGCACAGTATCTGTCAGATACTAACAAAAAACTCATGGGAAGAGACGCACTGTATCTAAGAGATTCAAAACATCTAGAAAGGCAGGTGTTATCTCGACCAAACCAGATTCGACACTGACTCGTTGGGGGGGGGGGGGGGGGGGGGGGGGG
>JAGFPH010001689.1:192960-254255 GCA_018207615.1 Philaenus spumarius
GCTGTACTTTATATTAGGCAAATAATTTCTTAATGAGCACCTTATTTAAGTTTTAACCTACATAAAAGTAAAATGGAGATAGCTACTTACATATTTTGTTTACAACGAAGCTTAAATATTTAGCTATAAATAACGTAGTCTGTAAAACAGCAAATATCCTTATAACAACCGAAACTTTTTTAATGTTTTAAATATTGTTAATATATAAGACTAACTTTACTTTATTGGTGAAACTATTTTATAAATATTGTTTTTAAATTTTGGTACTTACCACCAATATGTATTACATAACAAAATTAGATTTGTTAAAAATGTATAAAGTGGTTTAATGGGGAATATAGTTCAAACTTTAACGAACTATTATATTTAGATAATGAACTACAACTACGTATTTCATCTAGAACCAAGAATCCACTTTCTCATTCGAGGTTATTACCAAATTATTTTTATCTTTGGAGAAATTTTGGACTTGAAAATATTGTCATAATTACTTTGTATTAGTTGTGTTCAGTCCGTAATTGTAGAATATAGCTACAGCGCTGTTTCGCCGAACACTGTCGGCTTCGTCAGGCTTGTACTAACACATGCAAGAACATGTAACACTAACACACACAAAATCTAAGTAAAACTCGACGTATAAATTTAATAAAAATGTGTGTGGCCACATTATTACGTCGTTCATGTCCAGCTACTAGATGTGGAAAGAGGTTATCGGTATGTTCTGATAATTAAGTTGAAAGTTTGAACGAATGGTGGATCTACTTGTTTTGTTATGTTTGCTTGACTTTGACGATTATGTCGTATATAGGGTTGGAAGATAAGTTCAACTTGTCGTTCAACATGTTATCTGGATGATTTTTGTACTATTTATATATCTGAAATTCTTCCAATATATCCATTGTAGTCCCTTTATTGACTGTGCAATCAAACTTGCACAATTATTTTACCCTCAGTCATACTAAAAATAGTATAACATGATTGTTAGTTTTATCTTACACTTTATATTGGTTGCAAAATGATTAGCCTAATTTAAAATTTTACCCTTAATAGTTTGATTAGAACGTTTTCAATATGTAGCTTAATGTATGCCAACAAAAAACCAAGTACGTTCTTGAATGTTTATCTGTATTTTGTACATTTTAAATATTTTAAATTAACATTTTGGGCTGGTTCCTATCCTCTCATGTATTCCTAGGATTCAAAATATTTTTTATGTATGTGACGTAATTCATTTTGAGTTCTGTTGCAAATTTGTAAATGGTTTGCTTTAGTTACAAGTTACTAATATAATTGTTTTAATAGAAAAAAGGGGAATCGGATTAAAAACACTAAGTTTTTAATGCTACAATTTTAGGTAATATTTATTTCTACACTTTTAAAATTATTGTACCGAAACTTAATTTGACAATTGTAAAAACCTTTGCACCAGTTTGATTTATTTTGCATGCATAAAATTTGTACCGTTCTATTTATAACTACTATTTTAAAATCCGTACATTTTCCCTTCTAATTTGAAGAGTCAACCTTGTTTCGGCATCCCTGAATTCCGGGTTGCTGGTATTTTGGTGAACATTTCATTTTTCTATGATAAAAAGTGTTCAACCTAGTGCGCATGTGTGCATTGAATACGATACATTTACACTCTGAAAGGTCAGTTGCACTCAAGGAACAATACAATTATTGAATCTTTGTAGCTCAGTTAAAAAATGTTCATTATTTAGTTTAACTATTTTAAAGATACATTAAGATACATTATAAATTCACATTTTCCCTTTTTACTATTTTAGTAACTTATTCACAAAATTACAATAAATTGTACAAGGGTGTAATAAATGTACAGTGGGTTTGAGGATAAAGATAATTAGTTTTGTCGTTAAACCGTAGTCATTTAAATGTAAATTAGTCTCTTTCAATTAAACAAGCGATTAAGAAGACAAAAGTATATTATTTTCCTTCCATGAAGTAAACCCGAAATTGGATTCATCAGTTACAAAAAGTTGAAATTCAACACTCATAATGGGTTAGCCGTGTGCACAAAGTAGTTTAAGTTATTATTATAACTTACTTTTTATTTTATTTTGTCAATTACTAATTGTTCATATAAAATACATTAGTATTATTTTAATGCGACTACACAAATTTTTATAGCATTGACTGCCAATCAAAAGTGATTATTATTTATTATTTTTTCAAATATTAATAATTCCAATGTTTTGTATGACTTTAAAAAATACGGAGATGGGTTGGATATGGAAATGTATGTACTCCTATTTAATAAATTAATGTAAAAGGAAACCATTAAATTAGCCAATGTTGACAAAATATAATTTTATTGAAGTAAAAAATGCAATAAATTATTAGAACGAAAAATATAGTTTATTAACTGTGTACACTAAATAATTAGAAAAAACATATAATATATATCCAAAACTAGTTTCACCTAACTAGTCACAGTATGTTTAAAAGTCAAATGAGATATAGATGTAGGTCATATTTTACTATAACAGTTTTCAAATTTAACCGCTATTGTTCATTCAGACTGGATCAAAAGTTAAACGTTACTCAAATGTACTAGGTTTACTAACATATGAATGAAAATTTTCAGTTATAAATACTAGGGTAATTGAATATTATATTACTTTTGGTAGACTATACTTGGGCCAAATTTTACTTTTGGGGTTGTGACATTAACAGAAATTGTTGTTTTATATATTATGAAAATTTAAGTTCTTCATACATATACATAAATGAAAAAAAATCAATAATCATATTTAAAGTAACTGAATTGGCACAAAATCGTATCGAAAGCTAACCTGACCTACAACATTATAAGAGTATACTTTAAAGTCAAACATTAGATGTGTTTCACTCATAATTTTCTTTATGATAAACACAAGTACTGGGGTTTTGCAAATCAGTGAAATATGTATTTCCAAAATATAAAAAATGGGTGATTCAGTAAAAGTAATGTATACGATATATTTTAATTATATGATATTAGTTAATATTAATGTTTGTTACCTAATAATAAAAAGGAAAACTTATATCTAAGTTTATGTATTGCATAGAATATGATCACACATACAGAATTACCAGAATGTTTATTAATTGTTACCTGTTATAGTGGATGTCTTATAATGCTATAATTTAGCATTTAAAAAAAAATATATATATATATATATATATACAATTTTAATGAGTTTATAAAATATAAAGTTATTTGATAAACTTATGGTCTATTAATATTAATAAATAATTAATTCTTATAATAATATAATATTGTAATCCTTACTCATTTTTGGTAGAATTAATAAACAAACAAAAGTCTTTATGTTTTAATACATTGTCAATCTTTTTCCGATTTATTTTCAGTGTATTTTCCATATAAAAGTTAGAACTAAAATTATTCTAAACATTTTATTTCTTAGTGACTAAATCATTAAGCGTTCAGTTTTTTATTTACATTCTTATAAAAAGGATTATGATTTTGTTTCATTAATTTGAACAAATAAATAGATCGAAATTAAAATTGAAAATGCCAGAAAAGTATACGCATAAAAAGACGACATCAAAAGGAGAGCTGTTTGTATTCAAGAGCCGAAAGAAGATTTGCTTTTCATATCAGCAGATATTGCTTAAGGCAGGATTTACTACGCTTATATTATATTCATCGTATCTTGATCGATTTTGCCGTAAAGGTGTTGTCAGGTTTGTAATTTAGTAATATACCTCGGCATATAAAAATAATCTTGTAAGCAAATAAACCATCATTATTTTTTATTTTATTTTATTTGTATTGAGTTAAATTATTATAACCATTGAAATAATAACTATTCGATTATCTGTTTCAGAATAACCTGCTATTTATAAGGTCTTGTTTATAGTACCCAAGGACAACACAATTACGAAATTATAAAACACTAAGTTGCAGTGTTTTCGATCATTATTGCTATTGCTTAGAGTTTATTAGTATTTATATTATTAAGCTCATAATTATAAATTAAATTGTTAATAACATCTATTGCAATTGGTATCAGTCTAAGTTTAATATATATAGCATTTTGTAAAATATGCTGGTATAACAATTTGGGAATATTTCTTTTACTTAAATTTGTAGATTAATATTTGTAGCATTAGACTGTATGATTTGGAGAGATTATTTTTACAGCATTAGTTGATATAACATCGGAGTTAAAATCAAAACCTCCTTGAAATTTTTCTGCTTAATTTAAATAAAATGCTCTAAAATACTATTAAAACTTAAACATTATCAATAAAGAAATACATAGGCTACAAAATCACATTAGGAATTAATTACGTTAGATATCTTAAAGTGTATTAGTTTTAACTTGTGATTATTAAATTCTAATGACATTGGAAACATCAAATTAAAGTTAAACCTGTGTATTTTATCAAGACAGTATTTTATGTATTTTAAGTACTAGCGAGTGAAACTATATTTATTTTCCAAAGTTTTGTCTACTACCTTATCAACCAGGCAATTTAAATACTTTTTAAACTATAACAAAGTTTATTTTATACATACATTTTTTATTTAATGTTAACCTTCAGAAAGACTGTAACCACAATTATTATTTAAAACTACAACAAATATATAAATATTATTACATCCATAATTATTTATCTTGGACAAATTACTGCAAATTTTAACTGATCATTTATTTAATAATGTTTAGCAAAATTGATCAGACAAAGTTAC
Organism: Philaenus spumarius; assembly: GCA_018207615.1. Classification (NCBI taxonomy): domain Eukaryota; kingdom Metazoa; phylum Arthropoda; class Insecta; order Hemiptera; family Aphrophoridae; genus Philaenus; species Philaenus spumarius. The sequence goes on from JAGFPH010001689.1 coordinate 197,681, forward strand.
AGTCCATAAAGTATATCTTTATTTGTGGAATCAATTATTATCTTTTTCGATAAATTATGGTATGCAATTTTCTCTTATAAAATATTCTTAACATTCTCGATAGTCTAAGATGATATTGTGTTTATTGTATTTGTAAATGCATTTTTTTAAAAGCTCTGAAAGTGTGATTTAGCTAGAATATTATAAAATATGTTTACTTTATATGAACAATTTAGGACAACACAAAACAAAATTGGTTTGTACTGTTCACAAGACAAAACCTTTCAGTATATGCCTACAAATAGTATTCATTTTCGTTAAACCCTTCTGTTAACATATTCAAATATCTTATGCTTGGCGGATATTGGGTCGCATTTGACGCTTGTCACGCGACATGGCCTAACACAACTTTTTTTAGCATACATAAATTTATGGAATAACTGATATTATTAACGCGACGATACGCAGCGCGACTCACGTGGCACGACAGACACGTGACACAATGGCAGTGATACAGTTTCTCGCGCCACGAGTCACACGTCTGTCGCTCAAAGGTTTAGGTACCCAGTTGTGCATTTTTGATAATACATTTTTCAGATGTTGGCCCAGGAAAATCTGATAGAGGCGTAGTTCGTGTTTAAAATGTTTTATTATAACATTGAATTTATCTCAATAGTAAAGCCTAATAAAAAAATAATAAAAAAAAAATAATAATAATAAACGTAATGTTTAGTATTAGTTATCATTAAATAATTTTTAAGAAATATATAACCTATGTTCACTGAATTTTGTAATAAATATGTAATGTTAATGAATTAAAACTGCGAGTTGTATAAAAAAATATGCTCTCTGAATTTTAATAAAAAAAAAGTTATAAAAATTATTTTATATAATATGACAGTGTTATTATTGTTATTCTTATTTTTCAAGTTGATTATTTTAAATTCACTAACTATATTTTCAAACACTAGGTATACTGAAATATTCTTTAGGAATAAAATGTTATGTTAGAGAACTAATTGTAAAATAAATTACAGTTTATTTTCTCATTACTTGCGATTTATAATAGACAATAATAATACGTCTTGAATAAAATAAATATTAACCTTTAATATCACACTGAAAACTATACTTACTTACACTAAATACCTGTTTTTTTTGTTTTTTTTGACGTATAAATATGTTTATATATCTTTGTTGACAACATAAAGCTAGTAAATTATTTAGGTAACATTGTAACTAAAATTATCAAAGAAAACTATACTATCGTTACGTTTGTATTATACTAAAGTAACTAGCCAGCAATTAAGTTTATTGTAAAATATTCAATTTCGTTTATAAGTTTTTTTGTATTGAAATTAATAATGCAAAATTAAATAAGATACATTTTTTTAAAGTCATACAAAATTTAGGCATCAATATATAAATATAAACTATACTAAAGTATTACATTTTTGTAATGTAATCTATAACCATAGAATATTTTTTAACAATAGATTGATTTTTGTAGTGTGACAGAGAATAGGTTGTTTTTGTACATGCAACAATATAATCAATTACAGGAGCATTGAAAACCTTTGAAACCACAAGCCACCTTTATCTATAATTATAACAATCTAAATTATATTTTGTTATTTTATTATTTTATATAAAGTGGTATTATTTAAGATGCATAAGTAAATCACAAAAGTATCATTATTCTGTAAAAGCACTAAGACATCTGAGTCATCATACGCAACTAGTTTAGTTACATTTGAAATTAGGCATATTTATACAGAAATTTAAATTGTGGAAAGGTCCCGAATCAATGATATTTAATAAGTTAATAATAAAATATCACCTTTAATGTCCGTCAAGTGATCCACTGAATGCGAAAAAACACAATACCGCGGTTTCAGATGAATAACACTCATCCATCTTCAGGTGAAATTATCACTCTTATGAAGTCGTCATGAACATTAAACAACTGTTAAACAACAAAAACACACAAACAACGTATACATTTACACAATTTTTAACACTTGTCTCATGTAGTCATCACGGATGCCAAGTCAAAAAGGTCAAGATCCGCTCCAAATATCGGCTATAATCCCTACTCCTATATAAAGTCATTGGGTACTTTCAATGCAGTGTCAAATAGTATGTTGGAATTAAACAATAACTTATGATTTAGGACATTATGCGGTTCCATTTTTACTGCCTTATAAATCTCAAATTCTTCAAATACACTCATGTATTTACTTTTATCACAACATTTTAATACCTCCATGCTAGTTTATAAGTCCGTGTATTTATGATTGGAGTCAATTAGGTGTGCGGCAAAATTATATGTTATTGAAGTAGGTTTAGATTTCTTCAAATGTTTCTTGAATCTCTTCCCAAATGAACGACCGGTTTGTCCTATATAATATTTAGGACAGTCGTCACAACATAATTTGTAAACTCCAGTACACTCAGCTAAGTTTTTGATTCAAACTTTATGTTGTAATTTTGTTTATAATTTATTGTTTGTGGAGTAAGTTGAGGTGACAGTGTTTTTAGCTAATTCATTCTGCAAAGTAGGCCTATGATTAAACAAAAAATGCCAAACTCTGTGGAGATAAACTTCTTCTTTTTTGTATCATTGTTTAGCAATGCAGGCATTATTATGTTGTTTTTCTTCTTATTCCCGTGTTAATGAACTATACTATCAATTATGGAACTAGTATAACAATTTGACACTGCTATATGTTTTAATATTGGCACCTCACATTTAAATTCTTCTGCAGAAAGAGGAAGTAACAAAAAAGCCTATGAACAAAGCTGTGATATGTGTTGTGTGGGATGATGGGAGTCGTTATGTATAGCCTGATCTGTGGTGGTTGGCTTTCTGTATATGTTAAATGAAAATCTGTCTGAAATCCTGGAAATGGTGATATCCAGGTAATTTAGGCATTTATTTGTTTCGATTTCAAGAGTGAATTTTAATTTAACATGTAATCCATTCAGGTAGTTGTTAAAAAGATTCAATTGTCTGCTATTGCCATTGAATAGAACAAAAATGTCATCAACATACCTGTGGCAAGAGATTAACTTGCTATGGTATTTGTTCATAGAGGAACATTATGTGTTTGTTTTCCATTTGATTCAAAAAGACTTCTGCCATAATACATTATAAGGGCGAACCCATCGCAAGTCCATCATTCTGTATGAAAAACTCTCCCTTAAACTGGAAATAGCTTTGTTTTAATATTTCAGTAATTAGCCTCATTAATTCATTAATTGTGGGGCCAGAAAGTTCGGAATTTTCTAATAAATTTTCGTGTAAAATATTAATTGCTTCATTTATGGGAACATTTGTGTAAAGGTTGACAATGTCAAATGAAGCTAAAGTATGACTTCTCAAAACTTTTAAATCTTTCCACTAAAATCTTAACTGTTCTTCAAACAATAATTATTTTAACATTTTGTTTCCTTCCTGATTATACGGTCCATCTATCTCGAAATTCTATAAGTAGGAACTTTTGTAAAATTTACAAGTGGTCTTATTGGACAGTCTGTTTTGTGTATTTTAGGTAAGCCTTTTAAAGATGGGGCTTGTGGTTTAATAACCTTTGTGTATCTAATATCGCTATCAGATAACAATACAGTACTATATGAGATCAATTTGTTTACAGACTTGCTGTAGTTGACAGTGGGATCAGAGTTCAATTTCGTAATGCCACTATTATCGATAAAAAGTTTTACTTTGTCAATATATTCGGAATTTTTCATAATTATTTTAGAATTCCCCTTATATGCTTTTGCTATCTGAGCATTGTCCATAACTAACTTGGACCTAATATCTGAGGCAATACGCAATTCGTGTATGGACTTTAAGGAAGATAAGGTTTTTAAAAAGTTGGGATGTTTGAATACTCTTTTGATTTTATTGTTTACTATTACTCTAGCCGAATTGCGTGTTTCAACATTGTCTAATGATTTCAATGTAGTTTCAGAGCAAAATATTTCCGAAACAATGTTCTTTTTATTAATAGGATTGGGATAGTTGTAATTCCTTTGTTTAACAAGCTGATTTCTTTTCCGAAAATACTATATTTGATCTGTTAATGACTCTAGGATGAAACGTGTGATTACAAGAAATAACTTCATTCACTTGTCTGCGCATAAGACTATTGAGTTTATTACGGAGGTTTACTTCTTTTTTGGTACAATTATATGCCGATTTGGTTTTCAATAAACTCATACATACTAGAATATTGTGCTGGGTGTATGGATGAATATAATTCCAGATGTGCTTTATACAACTGTCGATTTAATTCTGACTTACGTGCTTATGATAATTTAATTTCACTTTTCAGCCATATTTTTTCTGCTGAGACTTTGGCTTTGTTAGCAGAGATGGATTTCAGAGTGTTTATGCTGGAAGAAACTCAAATTAAGATAACTACGTCAGTTGTAAAAATGTCACCATCCGAGGAGGAGGCAGTTGTAGTTTATTTGTTAAACAAAAGAAAACGAAAAATGTTAACAAAACGGTCGACTTCTAGCTGTGCGCGTGGCAACCAGTGTATTAGCCGTCCTGCTGACATTCTACCAGTGTATCGGGCAAGCGAAGGGAAATGGCTTGAGTGACTCACGGCACTACTGCGCGGAGGATGTTTTTAGAAAGGTACCCCCACCTCGATCCCAGCCCACCCGCCTGATATGAAAGCCACGCCGCGCAGCTAGCTTGGGCCTAGTGTACCTGGTGGGCTCGACGCCAGCTGTTCGTTTTCGACTATTGAAAAGTGTTACCTCTGATAACAGGGGGGTTTCGCTTTTTATAGTGCTGTTAATTCAATGGTAATACAAAACACATCAATAAACTACATAAGTAAAATTGTATTGACTTCTTTTTTTTACAAAATAGTAAATAAATATAAGAATGTTTTATTACTACACTAACTTTTACTGGTCGAAAACAAGAAATATAATTTTAGCAGAAATTGAATGACACATTTATCTGCAAGACTAAATAAATAATAAACGTAAACATATATGAAATTAATAATCACATTTATCCAAAGCACAGCTGAAAATATTTCACAAATCTTGTACAAATTAGGTCACCTGTTTATATATTATGAAGCGACCCAACACTGTGTGCTGTATGTAAACAATACAATGACAATAAAGCACTGAAGTACACATTATATCTGCTGGTTATTAATCAACTTATGCCATAAATTTATAAATCACACAATAATATTTTTTTACAGCTATAAAAATCAATCTCATATTTCTTGTATTAAATTGAATGGAGATACAACTCATTGCAATTTGTTTACTCTGTGTTTTCTTTCGCTATTTTTTAAAACATAACATTAGTTAAGGAGCACAGAAGTGCACTTGAACTAGTTCTGGCTAATTTTAAATTAATTACCACATAAATATATTAACAAACTGTGAGCTTGACGAGTGAGAAGGAATTGTTTAAACAAAATTAGAACAATACACTAATTCTCTCTCACACACACATTTAATAATCAAACGAGTTTCAACGAAAAGTGATTCGTCATCTTCAGTGATTCATAAGCAACATCTGAAAACGTATAACTAGTTTAACCTAGGACTAAGCTACATATTTATACCTCTCTAAAAGAGTGGGAGTGGTCTTAGTGTCTAAACCACCAATTGGGTTATCGTAACAACAGAAAGTGAAATACCAAAGTGAATAGAAGGGAGAAGAAGGGTAATATTACAGCATTGTGTTAGATAATTGTATAACATTTATATAAAATTATAATGAATTATAATTCTAAAAATCAATATATAATAAAGCAATATTAATAGTGTTAAAAGTAATTTGGCATATGGATGTGGCTAGTAAAGTAGCTTTACAAAAAAAAGGAGAAAAAAAGACTAACATATCAAATACCATTACATTCTAAGTTAAAATAACATATATTTATTACTTTTGACATAAATGTATCTTTTCAAGGGGCTTCAACTTGATGTATCACAATCCTTATTTATATTACACATTTGTAAGCCTCCAAGGCTTATGTTGTAAAACATTGTCATTGAAATATATTATGCTTTGAATCCATCCGAATCTGTTTACAGTTATGAGGTAAAAATATAAGAATCATGCAAATTTGGATAACTGGACTAGTAATCTTTATAGCTTAGACGATTCTTAATTATTACAATTCATATATTGAATACTCGTAGCTCGTCAGCAGTTCATGGAATCCTAGTTTTATACTGTTGTTACGTTGCATAGAGATTTGTTTGAAAAACAATATGTTTAATCAGGTCATCATGAGAAAACAGGGAACGTATTTAAGAATAATATTTTTCTTATAAATTTATCACATTATCGGAAACACTAGTGTCTGAATTGGAATGAGAAATATCCGAATTTATAGTAAATGTTTTAAAATTCTTAAAAATATTGTGGAACTGTTGTAGATTTTGTACTGTCAAGGTGTTTCCGCTATATTTCAATAGGTTGGGATAAACCATAATATAATGTCTTGTTAAGATCAAAATCGGGGAAATGATTAAATGTGGAAGATGGGGTGAGACTGTTTAGAACTGTAGATTATAATTAGAATGCAAATAAAAATAAATTAAATATAACTATTAAATGTTATCGTACTTGGTACTTTGAAATTAATACGTAATAATAAGTATTGTATTAGCCTTATTTACAAATTTGTGGTTATATCCTGTAACAATTTGATATTATGAAACTGTATTTCGGTAAATGTGTAATAAATATAAATTTTTATTTATCTTAATAAATCACACATTTAGGCGTTGTTTTAAATTATTATATTTCAGAAAACTAAATCATATGCAACATTTGAAATGCGGTTTCCTATTTTGGAAAACTGCGCCTGCTTACCAAGCGTAACTTTAAGACTCATGACTCATTAAGGCTTTAATGAGAAGAATTAGTCATTGTTCAGTTAACAATATTTTAAGGTAATAAAAATAATATTTATTATCAGTGCAGTACAATGGAATAGATCAGAGCTAATTCTTTATTCAAACAAATTACAGTTGAAAAACATAATTCCATTTAACTTATCCTTATAGCAGAATTATAGGTTAGCGTTTCTAACAAATGTAACCATTTTTGCATACAAACATTACAATTATTACATTATGTATATTCATTGACAAATTAAATAATATAAATATATACATTAAGAAAAATAATAAAACTCCTTTATAAGGTACCATCTGTATTGCCATGATTTTTATCATATTTACAACAAATTTAGATAATTGGACAACACTTTTGCTGGAAACAGGACCATACAAATTCGGATATTGTATCACATTTTTTTATAAAGCGGAATAATAGATTTTATATTACAATATCTATATAAGACAACTAACGCAAATATTACTCAAATATTAACTTTAGCATAGTAATAGTATATTGCTAAATCCTAAAACAATATCATGTACCATTTCCTGCCTTCATGAATGGCAATCTTTTACTTTTATATTTGTTTTACAGAAAACTGTAATGCAATATCTTTTTTTTTTTTTATGTTATCTAGTGGGGGAAACATAAGAAACATAATATTTAATAGAGTTTAATTCAATCATTTATCATTTGCAAATATTTACTTTTATAAATGTCAACTTCACAAAGTATATTAAAAAAAGTATTGTTTGTACCAATATTTATTATTATTTTGAAGATATTTTTATACAAAACTAGTGGACCCAGCAATGCTTCGATATTGCTTGATTTAATTTAAAAGGTAGTTATTCCATTTCATTACATTGACTTAAGTAATCGAATTGTAAAGTGGTTTTTATGCCACTTAAGAATATACTACACAAATTTAGATTTTTAGTTTGTAAACCTTTATAGATAATACAGTAAACCTTTTGTTTGCTTTTACCTAATATAAACAAAACTGATAGTTGTGAAGAACTGTAAAATACCTGATTCTAAATTAGCCCAATTGGTTGCCAATAAACGTGTTTTGGTTCATTCTAGGCCTAACCTAAAATTATGTTTAGTTTTTAATCCAAATTAGTTGTTTTATATATAATATGTAGCAACCAATGTTTGAAATACATTAAAATATAGTAAGCATTTTTAGTTGATTTTGGTTTTTGTTTGCTTTGAGTTGGTAAATCTAACCCCAAAAAGTTTGTTTTGAATAATAATAAACTGATTATAAATACTGATTAAAGTTGCTTTGGTAATGAATGTGTAAATAAACATGACGTGTTGCTAAGCTTTTTATATGAACAGCTTTTTTTGTGCGCTATGGTCTTGAGTCCATACAAAAGAGGCTGTTTAGTTTTTTCTAAATTTGAAACTTTTTCAGGAAACTTTTCAAATTTGTCTTTATATAAAACCTAGTGCTGACTATTACGAACATTTAAAAAAAAAATAGCCAAATTGGCCAAGCCGTTCTCAAGTGATGCGATTACAAAGGAACAGCAGTTCATTTTTATTATATAGACAACACATTCTTATCTAAACGTGTGTATTTAGACAATAGGACAAATTAATATACACTCATAATATTAGAATTTACACAAAATATTTCAATAAACATGAATATCGCTGTAGTTTGTCAACAGTAACCACAAAGAAAGATTTACGGCTCAACTTTACCCCTCAATTTTCCCTGGCGTCGGTAATTTGATAATTTATTACCTTAAGCACAGGTAGTTATATATTGTTTGCTACATACGGTTGTAATTAACGCTTTGTAATTAACCTAATTTAATTATCATGAAAACAAACTTCCAAGAACATACTTTAGAAGAAAAATTGTTTACAAGCTCGTTCAGAACTTTTGGGTTGCTAATAATATATTGATAAATAATAAAGATACTAGTTTTAAATTTTTATAATTCAATATTATTTGCTTTTTGCGTTTAGTATGACAAAAAATTTAAACAAATTTTTACCTTTAGTAATTTAAACTGGTTAAAGTTAACAAATGTAGAATAAAAAAAAAATGAACTTATTATTTGAAGGATTTATACCTAACTTAACAATATCTAAATTTGATTTATAAAATATTAAAATTATGGCTTATTTTATAAAATAGAAATTCAAATTCAAATTTGTTTTAATTGTTGCCAGGCATACAATGGTAAATATTTATTTATTATTCTAGTAGGTGAACAAATTTTATTTGAATCTTTCAATTTGATTTTAGTAGCTATTTTATTTTAGTAGCTTTCAATTTTATTTGAACAAATACTCTATATTTGTAAGATCGTTAGTTTATTAAATCACCTGCGATTGTTTTGTAGCTGTAGTAGACTTTGCGAATAAATTTGACATCTCAGACACATTGCGTCCCCCATAGTGACAATTTACAACATGAGTGAAAATTTGTATATTATACATAAACTTACTGATGAAAAAAGAAAAGATATTTTGTTGGTTGCTGAAAATACATTGCATTTGGTAGTAGTTATGATGCCAGTACAACACGGATAAAACAAGATGTACATATATAAGTATAAATGTTCATGAGGAAATGAGAGATTTAGACTACTGCAAAATGATAGTAAAGTTAGCATTCACATTATTATAACAGCTATTCTAATATTTACAAAATTCATAATACATAGTCTTTAAATATATAACCTTAAATACTTAATTGTGATTTGACTTAATGGTTTAACATTATTTTTTGTTATCTAACAAGATACTTATACATAAAAAAAAACAATTTAAGTGAATGATAGATTACAAAAAGAGGAGGTCAAATATCGAAAGGATTAAGCTATTGTTTATACAGGGTGGAACAAAGTTAGTGTTAAAACTTCGGGAAATGGTTCTATCGGTCAAAATAAATAAGAAAATGAAGAATAATATTTTTTCGGAAAACGCTTCATTTTTCAAATATCCGCCATTTTGTTTATTTTATTAAATAATTAATAACTAGAGAACGGTTTAACCGATGAGTTCAAACTTGGCATGAAGTTTAACCTAACAATGATATATCTTAAGAAAAATAAGCGTTTTTCGAAAAAATATTATTCTTGATTTTCTATTTATTTTGACCGATAGAACCATTTCCCGAAATTTTTAACACTAACTTTGTTCCAGCCTGTATATTTTATTAGTATATTTATATTGTGTGTTTTACTTTTATAATCTTGCATTTTTAACACATTTAATATTTAAATGTATTTACTTTTATATATTAAAATTTTATGCACTGCAAAATGTTATTTCAATATTTAAACATAATACTATTAAAATTTGAGGCTTCACTTTGTGGAAATCATGAGGTTGGTAATTAAAAAAAAAGAAGAAAAACACTGTTATACTCCCACACTATTTAAATAAAACATATTTAAATAATTTGATTCATAAATAGTTATATTCATTCTTAAACCACTTCTTATTAACTTATTTAAATTTATTTTGCTAGACGTCTTTTTTATGCCATTTATGAAGATGAATTAAAATACAGTAATAAGCGTAAATGGTGAAGATGGAGACATTTTTTAAAGCTAATTGCATTTAGATCTGCACACACTGAAGTAAGTGAAACTATTGAATATTAAATTGTGTTCTATTTTTTTAAATTTATTTAGGTTAATTTGATTGTAAGACTTTAAAAATAAACTTAAAAATGCATTTTGTTTGATTTTTTACGAATTAAAATACCCTTTTATGTAATAGGCAAAATTTTACCATTTTCCTTATAGTCAGGAGTCAAGTCTTTGAAATTTAAATATTGTAAAAGTATTTTATCAAGCAAACAATCTCTTTTTGTAAGATCATTACTGTAAATCAGTGTTTTATTTTGCTTTAATTAAAACAAAGTTTTAACTTATTTGTGTTCTACAATATAGGGCCAGACATCTTGTATGATGTACTTTTTTTGGAATTCATTAACAGTCTATTAAAACTTAATTCTGCAATAATATTTATTTTTCTCTAGAAATCACCTATTTTATTGGTAACTGACTTATTAATAATTATTAATATCAAAGTTTCTTTCATTCTCTAAAAAAACCTTAAATCCATTCAATTTGTTAGTCTATATAATTTTTCGCTTAAAAAAATCATGTATTAAAAAAAATGTTTTACTGTTATGTACACTGTCGAAATTATGACATTAATTTTAGTATTTGAGAATTATTGTTTTTCTAATATCAATATAATTAATTATATATATTTTATTTATATTATATTGTTACACCATTATATTTAAAAATTATCTCAGTTATTATTTATAATTATTTATAAACAAAGTTGTTTCTTTTTTGAAAGGAAATTAAATTTGTAACTATAAACAGTATAATAGATATTGAATTCGGTCTATTTCCAAAAGTATAGCCAGGTTTTACTTAGTTTTATTTCAATTAACTGTTAGTGGAACTTTTGCATTCTTTATTGACATATTTATGCATATACAGGATGTTTCTTAACGAATCTGCAATATTCTAGGATATGATTCAGCACTTTATAAAAAATCAATTGGACTTTTGTCGGGAAACATTTTGTTTTCCCCATAGCCGACATTTTTGTTAAGTAAATAATTTTGATACAGATAACGGTTTGACTGATTGAGTTCAAACTTGACATGAAGTTTAACCGAACAAAGGTAAATTTTAAATTTTGTATCGGATGGTGTAACTGTCAAAACAATTGTTTGAAGGATAATAAGTTAAGTTATGTGTAATAATTGGATTGTTCAAAACGACATGCTGTACCAACACATTAAACAACACTATGGTTACGTATGCTATTATTATCATTAACTTAACTGTTATCCTTCATCCGATTGTTTTGATAGTTACTCCATCCGATATGGAATTGAAGGAACTACAAGTTAATTAGGTATCCTGAAATTTTCTGTTAAAATGCACTATTTTTGGGTAATCTAGGGTTGAAATTTTCAAACCGCTGCCATTTTGTAACGCATTATTGGATATAGTCGTTTGTTTTATTTAAAATATATTATTTTCATTTATAACTTCATGGCATGTTTGAACTCAATCGAATAAATTTTTCTCTAAACATAAAATAATTTTTTGTAAAACACATACAGACAAAAAATAAGTACCGTAGACCCATGTTTATATTGTGAAATAAGTTTGTTTCGATTCCAGGATCAAATCCAAAAAAGGGGACCAGAGAGTTCGGGGATACACTGTTCTGGGAATATAAATTGTTTTATATTCATAATGGGTAAGTAAATTATCCATACTTTCTTACCAGGTATATTGACGTAATTAGCATATACAACCTATTTCATAGTTATCTCATTAATTATTTCGCTAACTATGTTGAAAATGTTTTACAATTAAAATATTGTAGGTAGTTATTATTCTTAATAATCACATACAACTTTAGTAAAAATGAACTTCTTGATGGAACGGCAATAATGGCTTACCTTCCCTAACTTCATTACTTACATTACATTACTCTGTTATACTATCATGTTATGTTATGTTATGTTATCAACACATTACTCTGTTATCAGTACATTACTCTGTTATCAGTACATTACTATGTTATCAGTACATTACTCTGTTATCAGTACATTACTCTGTTATCAGTACATTTATTAATGTATTAAGTTTCTGTTGTTTAAGCATAGATATTTTATCTGCGCATACAAAATATATTTAGCACAAACTAAATAAAACAAATCAACGGAGATGGTAACATTTTGTCTATAGGTAATATCTAAAATTAAAGTAAAGATTGAATTTATTTAATAAAACCAAATATAAGAACTTTTTTATAATCATAGGCATGCCTAACATTTTTAATCAATATTATTATTATGGAGTTGCGAACTACGTTTTTGACAAAAACCAAATATAATTGCTAAGTTGTGTATTTAAAACGGTTTAAAGATAATTAAAAAACAACTGCTTAAATGTGTAATTAATTGTATTAATTAAAGAGGCTAAAAATTATTTTCTTATTGTATAACATAAAAGTCTCATAATTATACAATTTGTATTATTACTTTAGCAGAAAATGGTTTACAAAAATAGCTGATTAGTTTTACCTGCAGAAATAGTTCAAAACACTTTTAGGTTAGGTATACCAATATTAATAAATATTTAAAAACGGGGTTTTAAACTTAGTTAGACCTCAAGGTTCGAAATGGAAACTGGGAAAAAATATGTCCATTTTTAATTTGTATACGGTTTTAATAAATTTGTGGGATATTTCTAACAAATCTTTATTTGGTTCATTCTTGGGCTTCCTCATTAGTATTCACCAGAACATAAACTTATCATAACAGGCAATACTCTAAAATTAACTATCTTAAATTCTGTATGCCGAAGCCAATACATGTTATCATAAGGTTGTTAATAGTTTATTATTAGTGTTAAATTCTAGAGCAAAACGTATTAACTAGTGTTTCACTAAAATTATAAAAGTTTTAACTAAACATAGACAAAAACATTCTACATTTATAAATAAAGTAGAGCCCTACACTAAACAAGAGTAACACGATACATGAAAAATGTTATTATAATGTTCTGTAACTGCAAGTACAGAAATAGACAATTTTAAAAGTAAGAAATATTCTTTTATAGGTAGGCATACATTACTTCAAATTATAAAATAGTTTATAAAAGGCAAGAATATTTCTTCCATTTACAATTTAGTATTGCCGTACCTATGGTTTCAAAATATAATAATAAAAACACCCAACTTTCTATTTAACAATTAATTCTGTTTTGTGTAATAATTAATAATATACTCTCAATCAACAATAAGATGCCCCAACATGAATATATTACAATTAAAGTAATTATTTTGTAGTTTCATCAACTAAACATTAACCAAAATAATTTTTGATCAGTTGGTCCTTTACTATTATAACACTTCCTGTATATGTAACAGAAAAACTTGAATAGTTCAAATCCTTACCTTGACTAAATATTATGTGAACTTTTTTGTATAGTTTTGAAGTTTTTAATGAATAATTAGAAATAAATATAATTCATTATGGCTTACACTATATCTGAAGCTATTGCAATTTAAATCAATGTTTTATCAGGTTAATCATGCAATTTTTTTATTATATTGTTTTGTTCTACATTATAAATCCTTACATAATGGGAATTACTTTTATGTCATTGTTTCAAAATATTATTCCAAAGTAACTAAACGAAATATTAAGTTAAAAATAAATAACTTTTTTTAGCACAAAATGTAAGTATTTTTACTTAATGTATACTAATGATATAATGACTTAGGTACTCCGTCTTTCCCAATTCTTCCTGCTTCTGATGTTATACCCGAGAACAATTATGTTGAACTGATGTTGATCTATTATTCAACTTCAGTTACCCATTACGTTGTTCTATTTACATTTTATGTGCTTTAATCTGGTAATGTTTTATGATTATATGATTAATACATTTCCTGATGGCCTCTAAGGAAGATTTATACATGATAGCTTGTAAGATATTTAAGCAGACATAAATATTTATGTCAGTACCTGTTAAAGCAGAAATATTTAGTAGTTATCACATATTTAATTTGTATTACTTGAATACTTATCTTGTAAGTTCAGATAAGCCTGAACGTCTAAAAAATATTCAGTAGTTACCCTCTAAACCAAAATATAACCTCAGCAACCACACTTTAAAATGTTTAACAAAATGAAATAGTTTGATGAGAAAATCCATCTACACCTTTGCGTATCAGAGGGTAAATACTAACATTTAATAAACCTCATTTAACTTTTAATAAGATCAGGAACAAGTAAGTTTTTTCGAAGAGCATAAAGATCATTTATGAGGCATATTTTAATATTTATAGTAAAGATAACTTAGAAACCCATCGCCTTTAGAGAAATATCAACAAATACTGGTTTATTGTTTAGTTCGTTTTAAGGTTTTGAGTATGATATGCTCAGAACAATTGAATAGTGTTTCAAATTAATATATTAAACTGCGGTTTATGTTAATAGGATTTCAGATTTTCTCTGTAATAATCATAAGGAAAAGAAATCTGATAAACATGATGTGTAACCTGTGCTGAGAATACAATATCGAATGTATTCTAATAAACATTATTAAATTATAATTTCGTTTATTTGAAGACTAGTAAACCACGTGTCATAAAACATAATAATAGTTTTAGATAAATAAAATTGTTAGTAAATTTAAAAAAAAATCAGATCATCCCAAACATTTAAGATTGTAACTTCGTAGTGAGCTATGCACTTCTTATCCACCCTATTATTCCTCCAAAGGGCAGCTCAATCGATCTGTCTCTTTGCAACAAAAGCACTTTCGACTAGGTCAGGGGTATGTAATATATAAAACGCAATGACATATGCAGTATATGCCTGCTGCAGTTAAAAGTGTGTAATATAATGTGTACCTACAATTGTTTAAAGCTAATGAACAAATGCACTTGTGGAACCATTAAATTACATTAGTGCTTTAATAATATCTCGAGTGAATAAGTAAACAATGCTTAATTGCTATACATATGCCTGAATCAAACGAATATTTATTCTGAATACTTATATAATAATTTGTTTAAATTTGAGGAGTTATAAAATGTCGCATTGTTTTTAAAGTTTTTAAATTATGTCTTTTAACAAGTGTATTTTAACAATGCCACATTTTTTATTCCTAGGAATGAAACAAATCCATGTTATCTATTTATTGATTACACTTTAAAATAAATTATAAATGTCTAATTTCTTAACAGAAGCAGTCATATGTATTATTAGTAAGTTTTAATTGCATCAAATCAGGTACATCAGATTTTGTCCTATAGTATTACAGGAACATTTGCATGATGTTGATGAAAACAAATTTATTCAAGTTTAACCATTTTTACATATTCTTAAATAAAATTATTAAAAAGCAAAAAATCAAAAACAAAATTAAAAGGACTAATAAGTACTAATATATTAAATCACTACATGCCATTTTTTTTATATATACATAAAGCGGTTTTACTTTAGTGAACCTGCGTGATACGCTACATTTTATCTATAACTTTTGTAAATAAACTAAAGCATGTATTAGTTTAGGTAGGGGAAGTAAACAGTTTAAACATAGTGACATGAAAACCTTATAATATTATTTCTTCTATATTTCTAAAAAGCACTATATTAGGAAGTAGACTTGCTACATACATTTCTTTTACTATAATTGCTTTACTGTTTTCGTGCTACTCTGTGGGCTCCTATTCCATCGAATGTATTTACCTAGACAGTTTCGTTTTTATATTCAGCTTTAATAAATATGCTTGTCAGAAATATTTCCTGTATGTAGGCCTAAGTTTAAATACTGATAGTAAAGTAGAGTTATTTGCAATAGATTTTTCTTTTAACTTTCGTTACTTTGCCAGTTTTTGTTACGGATACAACTTTTAATCGAGTTTGTATGTTTTTATTTAAGTAATACTTAAAGATATTTAAATTCTTTATTACTTTGTATTAAAATTTATTGAGTTACGTCACCTAAAATGTATTCTTGATTTTAACTGTACTAACTACTTTAGAATATTGGTATTAGACTACGAGAACTGATATAATACAACTGAGTAATAGTATATATTTTTAAAGAGTTGACATTTTTTGCTTAGATAGTTTTTTTTAGACTGAAGTTTACTTCAAGTTTTGAAGTTAGGGTTTAACCGTAGTAAAAAGGATTTATTATAAAATAACAAATCCTAATAAGTGATTGGGTATAAAATTCTTTAAACATATATATTTTAATCTAAAAGTATATAATTAACTTTATGATAATAACATCTAGTATGAGCTGTTTTATATTTTTATACCTTAGATTGTAAAGTTAACTGTAGATTGTAAATGAAATTTTATCTTATCTTTATCAATCTAAGATAAGTTATTTCTAGTAAGATAAGTTACTAAAAAAATAGGTTTAGGATTTCACGTCTATTAAAAAGTTCAAATCTAATGAAAATATAATAATGCAAATCAAATAGCTTATAATAAAGAACTGTAATAATAAATGAAACATTATTCCATCGGTGCACAATAACTTTGGTATAACACCAATAACAAAATCATAGAACAAGATAGAAAATTGCTTTCGAAAAGTTTTATTTTTTACCTCACCTTTATGGGTTACTTTAACCTACCCTAGAGTGCTCACTAATGTATAATACATATAATTATTTTAATATACTATACATTATAAGAATTACCAGTGAACTAAATATTTTATATACAAAGAGAAAACGCAGAGAAAAGGATACTTTTTTGTGGGTTTTACAGGCTAAATTTTTGCAATTCATTTAAAATGAATCCACTCAAATTCATAAAAAATACAAATGAAAACGCTGCTATCAAATCTAATTTGTTCTATAGTTGGCAAATATTAAAACGTAAATGGATAACTGGGAGTAAGAGATAAATTGATTAAAATGTACCAAGCTTTGATGTTCGTTGTTCAATCACCTGTTTCCCAACAAACCCACAAAATATTTACGTACTATTATAGATTATCCTTTCTGGTTGGCCTATTTCGGATTAGTGCTGAATAAATTCAATATGAGTTGAATAATTGTTATTTGATTTAACATAAAAAGTCACAATGTTTTAAAGGTGTTAAATGCCAGCAGTATAACAGTATAAAATACAACATTATTACAGAAAATATTTAACCAAATACCAAAAAAGGTTGACAAACATGGTTCAGTTATTCGAAGTATTGACAAAACTGTCAATGTTTTTATAGAATTACAAATTATATCAAGTCTATACACCCGTCTAATACAACCCTGTGATCGCATCTTATCTGTTCTGCCGAAATACAGTTTATAATATAGTTAGTATTTAATATCCTGCAATAAATTACAACAGGTTTGTCAATTCTGTTCACTAAAATATAGTATTATACATAATATAAATTAAAGAATGGGTAATTGTAGTATTAAATGATATTATGTTTACTACAAACTAATCAAGATTCTGCCTAAATTGTTGAAATATGAAGGATTTAAATGGTTGTCTCTTATTCCCAGTAAAAATATGTTTTCTTTACTCGTTATGAAAGAGTTATTGAATAAATAAACACTTTTCCACATGGGGATTATGATTATTCTCAAAATGCCCACTTGCATAGTATATTATTTGAGAACATTCGTGGATGGGAATTATAACTTGATCTAACAGGTTCCGTTTTACAAATTTTAATACGATATTTAAGTGTTATAATAGGTGGAATGTTTACTTTCGTAACAAAATCCTTTGCTAAAATAAAATGTTTTAGAATATTGTTATAAAAGAACAGTTCTGTACAGGACGAACGTCGCTTTTTAGAACGAAAATACAATTTAATTTATATTCGTCAAGTAATTGAACTTTAATTTGTCCCCACATATTATCCCCTATTATAATTATTAGTTTCCTTTATAACCCTACTGTTTACATGTACTAAAATTACCCGTTGCAAATTAAGATATTTTAGACTAGGAGCGTTTACATGTTTTTATCTGTAGCCTTTTACTTAGATTTGCATTTGAGCATTCATGAATGCGCATTTACATTTGTCTTAGAAATGGGCTGTTATTAGTCTCGACAAGTCCTGTTGCTAAATATGATATGCTTAATATGATCCTTGTTTTTAGGATATGCAAAAATTATATATCTTACAATAGCCTATAAGTTTGTTTAGATTTGTAGATTGTTTAGATTTTTTGTAATTAAAAGCACAGTCTTTGAGTTACAAGCGAAAAACTAACAAACAACTGTTTATTCATCAAAAGTAAGAAATGTTTGCCTTTTTCAGCGAGCTCTAGTGGCCAAACCATTCTACCAAAAAACACATGTGGAGGCGTTTTCGTTTGGAATTGTGTAATTTTGTTTACAAAAGTGTATATTTTTATGACTTTTTGGCATAATAATTAAAAAGAGTCATACATTTTGACGTTTTTTGCGATTTTAGTTGCTAAGCCATATCCGTGGGAAGTAGCAAAGTTGAAATTCGGATTCAACATCCCAAAGATCATATAGAAAGATTGAGAAAAAAAACTTCCATATTTTTTTCAGGAAAAATGCACCCAATGAGAAGATTTGACAGGACTTAAACAGTAGAATGTAATTTAGCATTTTCAAAGTCGTGTTATATTATACCTTAACTTTATCATAGTAAACAATTTTGGTATTGTTACACAAATTTAATGATATTATCCCATCTATTCACACACACACACACATATATATATGTATAGAGCTATGCATGTTATTTTCATTTGCATATAATTGTAATTCATTATTGTGATACGTGTACTTTTGAAATTGTTATAAAGTAAATTTTCTAAAGTTATATTAGTGGAAATAAAATATATAAATTGGCTTTTCCTTTTGCAGTGTCCGTAAAGTTAAAATTAAAAACATCTTTAAATTAACAAACTAAAACTTTTAGAAACAACAACATTCTATATTTTTTAAAAAAAGATCTACATCTAAATGGTAATACTTTATTGTTTAAACGAAAAGACAATAGTTATGTACAAATATTAATATTAATATATAGTTTAACGAACAGGGTAATAAATCATGTTTAGTTCGAAACGTATTGGTCATATTATTATATTTTGGTAAAGTAAACATTATATTAATTTATAAATTTATTGGAAAGTGTAACATATATATTTAAGTAGAGTGCTTGGCTTACAGTAAATATTTCATTTGTGAAAACAGAACTCAATATAAGTTAAACAAATTTTTATAAGTTCGAAATTTTTAGCTTTCGTTTACCCGAAATCTCAAAGAATAATCAAATCCAAAGTATAAAGAAGTATAAACTAGGCTATAAAGAACTTCAATTTCTACATTTTTCATAATTATCTTTTAATTAATATTCTTAAATTTCATGATTGTATAAATCAGCCATAAATTCATCAAGAATGCTAAAAACATAGTTAATAGTCACATTCAAATCGCATTTAATATTTATTGTTTAATATACAATTAGGATATTGAAAGACGAAATAGATTACAAATTAAGTTAAAAATAAGAATTTTATCCTCTTAATACAATAACATAAATGTAATGATAATCATGTCTAATTAATCTTTATCTATTATTTCTAATGCGATAACATCAAAATATTTTATTGCGTAAACAATCCTTGTTCAAAATTAACATTATTAAAGTAAAACAAAATTTAAAGATACATTTTACCTAATTCTTGGTTGATCTTTATATGGATAAAATTCCTTCTACTTCTAAAGATTAATAAATCTACTAAAGACTTCTAAAGATTTTAACAATTATTTCTTTCTATATACAATGCTTATTGTTTAAAGTCGACCTAGTAGTTAAACTATTTAATTGGTTTTCTATTTCCCTTTTAAAATAATATAAATGGCTAACTTTTGTCTATCGTTATTACAAATACAAAGTTTACTTTGATAACATTTTTGTTTCAAAAGTACTATAAATTGTGTAATTTAGGTTATTACTTATTATTCAGAGATTTAACTCTATGCACAGTTAAAATAAATATTTGTATACTATTTGATTTAGTTTTCAATCACTTTCCAAACTGCCGCTTTTATTTTCTTCATGGAGTAATGTTATTAATAACTGAAGGAAGTTGAAACTAATACATGTTGTAACACCTAAAGTGCTGGTTACATCTCAGTTAAAGCAATGGTATTGAGTACGATTCGTTGAAAGGATTACTTCACTCAATGTATTAGATGGGAAAAGATTCTGTTACTTGGCAATCCTGTAACGGGGGTTTTAATGATCGAAGTACAAGGACTGGGTAAGAGATAACAACAATAGATTCTTGTATCCATTACCTTAGACATGTTGTGGCTAACCTTATTAATTTACTCGCTGTCATTTGCATTTTCTATTTTTAACGTATATGCTATCCCATATTATTGAAGAAAACATTTGTAAAAATGTTTGTTAAAACTAATTTAACTAAGAAAATATTTTTTATATTTTGATAAAATATTTACTGCTTTATTGAGCAATGCTATTAATGTAACAACAGTTATGTTAGCACATCTTTTTTGCCGCTTAAACGTCTTAAGCAGTGAACCCACTATGACATCAACGTCTGGCACCGACCGTCACCGTCATTTGCCGCCTTCACCGTATTTTTTTGACGACAACCCACTTGCCCGTCATAAACGTCAGAAACCGGAGCTAACCAGAAAAAATACAGCAGTTGCGACGAAAAGTTCATCAGACGAGAAATTGCTTGTGATAGCCGAGGCGTGTGCTGAAGAAGAAGAGAGACAGAAACGGAAGGATCATATTTACTGCGTTCACGAAATTTTCAGAAGAAGAAAAGAATATGGGGAATTTCATCATTTGTTTGACGATTTGAAAAAAAAAGACAACGCTAAGTTTTTTTTGTATATTTCCGTATGGCTCCAAAGAAGTTCTACGAGTTGCTAGAGTTGCTGAAACTCCCAGTGAAAGACAATAACTTCCTTGAGCTACATGTAACTTCACTGGTAGTTGAATGTCGACTGGAGAAATGACGGATCGGCTGGCCGGCAAGAATGCCCCAAACATCAATGGTGACTGACGGTGACTGACGGAGACGGTACGGGACTGTGACGGACGGATATATTGGGTTGCCTTTTATTAAAATCAATGCAAAGCACAGTTGCCAGTACTCAACGGTGATGGTCGGTTCCGGACTGTGAAGGCATAGTGGGTTCGCTGTTTTACGCTTACTGGACCACTAAAGACAAAACCAACGGTAAGTAGAATAAACTTTATCAATCGACGTATCAACCAAAAACTAGGTGAGATCATGTATAAAACTATTTTTGAACAAATTGTGTGCATAACTGTTTTGATTTTGCAGCATGGTTATTTGTGATGAATACATTAACAATTTATTTTATAAGGTATATTTTACGTGTTTGTTACTATCCTTCAAGACATGAAATCTAATTAAACAAAACAAGTTTTATCTTAGGTATAAAATAATTAATAAATTGCAGTTATGACACAAATCATTATTTAGATAATATCTGATAATAAGGCACTTTTAGAGTTAAAAAGAGGGTGTTATAAAAATGCCTTGACATTATATATTAAATTTAAATAAAGCATTGAAATAAATGAATACGAACTGAAGGACCATAACTGAAAAAAAAACACTACCAACAATTTGATTGGACTACAAAATTAGGATGAAAATTTTCTATTGTTAAACTGATTCTTATGGTTTATCCTCATTATAAAGTTTTCTGTTTATAAGTTTAGCGAATCAGGAAATAAGAAGCTTCGTAAGATAAAGAACCAATAGACTTGTTACAATACAAATAGTAAGTTTATTGTCTGAAACTCGTTGCTCACTAACATTCATTCCAGTTCTGATACCATTTCTGATGTGACAGCATTTCCTCAGTTCAGCGTTCACAGCTTTTTTTATTTTGAAGATAAGAACAATTTAAAAAAATAAAAACGTACTTCTAATATTGTTTATATGCATATTATTGCATATACGTCCTAAAATAACACAATGTTTTTATAGTGTGTGTTTTTTGCTGTTATATTTTCTAGTTTATTTACAATATATATTTGCCAACTACTAATTCATACTTATTGTTGAATCACGAAGAGTGTAATGCATTAAAGTCGAGAAATAACATAAGCATATTTATGAGCAGGCAAATTGTATTATAAAAGTGTTTTGATTAAAAAATAAATCTTCCTGAACTTTGTATATATGCAATTATCAATAAAAAAAACCATCATCAAAGTAAGTAGTGCTAAAATTCGGGTTAATGGTAAAATAATCACCTCCAAAGGTGTAACATAACCTCTAAATGAGACAAATCACACTCTAACAACACAACTCCAAACGTTACAAAAATGTCATCTAATGGGAGCACCTCGAGTAGCTTGATTTCCTAGTAGGTGTAGCTTAGTGGTCCAGTGTAAAAATCAATTTATTTCATTATTAAGAATGTAATAATTACTACATATTCTAATTTACTATTGTAAAATACTACCATCTGTAATAATTATTAACTTCGTATTTTATTGACCGTAAAGTTAAGATACAATGTCAATCATATTAAATTGAGTGTTAAATTAATAGCGATATATAAATTTTTATGTGAAAAGGGGAATTTTGCTATAAATTTTGCTTTCAAATTGTAGTAAACAACGCATAGAGGACTCCCCCTTCCTCTCAAACTCCTACTTCGTACACCCCCCCCACACCATTCCAACTACCGCATAAATAAAATTGCACGTGTCCTACTGAAATACTCTCCAGCTTAAATCAACTACGTAAAAACAAAAGCTTAGTATTTCTTCTAGAGATAGAATCATAAAACATTTATAACAATACAAAGAACTATAAATATGTACATACTTATATACTCAATATATTATTTCTGTTATTAAATTTTATTTAGTTACAGGAAAACTACTATCTTACTACACATACGTTGATTTGCCTCTTCAAAGGGACTAACAATCAAATTCATAATTAATTGTTAAAACTATTTACTTAAAATTCACCCTTTGCTCAAATTCAATACGTAGTAAAATAAAAAAAATTTGGAAAACGGTTAACCCTAAAGGCCACCACTGTAACTTCCCGCTAAGTTTAATTACAAAGCAGTTGAAATTTTTTATTATATTAAAATATTACTTATAATTTATATTTTTATAATAATATATAAAAAGTTTTCAATTTTAATAGTAGAAACCGATCGGTAATGTTCGGGATTATATAATGCAATTTATACTATATTAAAAGGGTACTATAACATTTAAAACTCTTAATTTCTTCTAAGTCCGATTCGGATTTACTCGGGAACGATCGGTAATGTTCGGGTTGTTATAATGCAATTTATACTATATCCCAACGACACTATAACACCTTGTATCTGATACAAGGTTGATGACTGATGTTAAACATATATACTTGACAAGATAGTTCCTTCTTAACAGAGTCGACGTAGCCTAACCGCTAACGTTGTGAACTCGGGTCATGGTGATACCCGGTTCAACTCTCGGAGACACCCAAACTTTTTTCAAAGCAAATAATTAAATTTAATTTAATATTCATTATTACAAAACAAGATGGCTGCCAAAAAAAAGGTGGCGGCCCAAAATTCACCAAAATCAAAAATCAAAAATTCCCAAAATCTTCAAAAATTCCCAAAAATCAAAAATCTTTAAAAATCCGAAAATCCAAAAAATCAAAAATCTTCAAAAATAAAAAAATCCAAAAAATTTTAGGTTAGGTTAGGACCCCCCAAAAAAAATCCAAAATCCCCAAAAAAAGGGAAAGAATCGACAACAAACATTTTTCTGATGAAAAATTTCGGAGAAATTGAGAAAAAAAACTTTTTTTTATTTTCTTTCGTTCACGATATCTCACGAACGAATTAACCGATTTTGACCGGACTGGTAGCGATCGACGTCGCTTTTCAAGGTTAAAAGCTGATTAGATTTTGGAATTGATCGGTAAAGCCTTTGTTATTAAAAAAAACCTGATTTAAATTTTTTTTATTTCTTAGCTTTTTCGAAATTTCTCAGAACCTACCTGTTCGAATTAGTTGAAACTTTCAGGAAATCTAAGTTTGAGAACTCTTTAGAACGCCGTTTGGTAGGATCCAATCGGTTAAGCCGTTCAAAAGTTATAAGCGGGTCACATACTTACATACACACACACACACCAACACACACACGCATACATACAGACAGGGTGACACCCTCTCGGGAGTGGTCAGGGAAGATTCCTAGGACCTCAAAACGTCGAGATCTGATGAATACTCGATTTTCGAAAAACGGGGTGAAACCAATAACTTCCCGATTTTAGAAAATTTTCAAATCAGGTATTTTTTTAATAACTTTTAAACGGCATTACCGATCAATTCCAAAATCTAATCAGCTTTTAACCTTGAAAATCGACGTCGATCGCTACCAGTCCGGTCAAAATCGGTTAATTTGTTCGTGAGATATCGTGAACGAAATAAAATCAAAAAAGTGTTTTTTCTCAATTTCTTCGTAATTTTTCATCAGAAAAATTTGTGTTGTCGATTCTTTCAATGGACTTAAAAAACTGCATCGATTGCCGAAAATCGCATAAAAATCGGGTGATTCATTCAAAAGTTATGGCAGTTCAAAATTTCCAAAAATAGTGTAGTTAGCGGGAAGTTACAGGGATGGCCTTTAGGGTCAACCGTTTTCCAATTTTATTTTAAATGCTTTTGATTTGTTATGTAATTGACTTTTTGTAAGTACAAAGTTTGATTTTTTTTCCTAACACAATAAAAAATTAATAATGAAAAATAATTTGCAAGCCGGATCCGAAATTTTATAAAGAATATTCAGTTTTCTTTTTTCAACACTCAATTACAATAGATAGACTTATAAAATGGTTTGAAATGAGGCAATGTCAAAGCGTTCAGCTGCAAGACATTGCACTGTTTAGATAGCGATACAGTGAGAAGCGGTTGCGTTTCCGGTTGCTTTCTCGTTTACTGGAGCAGACCCTTAACAATGTATATTAACATTTATACTACAGCTATAAACTTTGATATTTTCTTAAAATCTATCTATATATATAAAAGCGAAATACCACTCACTCACTCACTCATTTACTCATCACGAAATCTCAAAAACTACTGAACGGATTGGAAAAAAAATTGGTATGTAGCTTCCTCTAGAGCCATAGGTGCTCACTAAGAAAGGGTTTAAACAAATTCGAAATATTAGGGGGGCTTTGGGGGACAAAGTTACTAAATCACGATTTCTCCAAGACTACCAAACGGATTTTAACGAAATTTGGTACGTAGCTTCCTCTAGGTGCTAAGTAAGTAAGGTTTTAAAAATTCGAAATTTTAAGGCGGTTAGGGGAATTAAAGTTACTAAATCACAATTTAATTAAAACATATAAACGGATTGAAATGAAATTTGGTATGTAGCTTCTTCTAGGGACGTAGGTGCTGGCTAAGAAAGTGGTTTTAAAAAATTCGAAATCTTAGGGGAGGTTTGGGGGGTCAATGTTACTAAATCACGATTTTTCAAAAACTACCAAATGTATTTTTTTAACGAAATTTGGTATGTAGCTTCTTCTAGGACCATAGGTGCTCACTAAGAAAGGGTTTAAAAATTCGAAATTTTGGGGGTTAGGGGAATCAAAGTTACTAAATCACGATTTACCTAAAACTACTAAACGGATTGGAAAGCAATTTGGTATGTAGCTTCTTCTAGAGCCATAGGTGCTCACTAAGAAAGGGTTTAAACAAATTCGAAATATTAGGGGGGCTTGGGGGGACAAAGTTACTAAATCACGATTTCTCTAAAAATACTTGAACGGATTGGAATAAAATTTGGTATGTGCTTCATCTAGGGCCGTAGGTGCTGGCTTAGAAAGTGTTTTATATAATTCGAAATCTTAGGTGGGTTTGGCTGGGTCAAATTTACTAAATTACGATCTCTCCAAAACTACCAATCGGATTTTAATGAAATTTGGTATGTAGCTTCATCTATGGCCATAGGTGTTCGCTAAGAAAGAGTTTAAAAAAATTCGAAATTGTAGGGGGTTTTGGGGGTCAAAGTCACTAAAAATCCCCATAAAAATACATAGTATAATATATTTATTGATATATTTTTTTGGGATAATATACATTTATCTTTGATTTATCTATCGGTGCATGCAAATCCGTATCGGGGCAGCTATCCATATATTTTGCTGCCCCGATCTATATATTTATCATCATATCTAATGAAAGATTTGTATAAACATCTCAAACAATATATATTATGTATGAGATAGATATTCAAATTAAACAAAATATTGTACGTTATAAGTCTTACGATTTTTTTAAGGGTTTACAATATTGGTAAGTTGAATTTGTTATTTTGTTGCCTACAGACTGATCACGATTTCTTAAAATGTATATAGTCTTAAAACAAAAAACCTGTCACAAATAACTGTAACTTGCCCCTCCCGCCCCTCCCTTACTTTCACTTTCCTACTCACTGACCACAAAGCACTGGTGCATCAGTTGGGCTTATCATATTGACGTTCTCATTCCTCTTAACCTTTCTATTTCTGATACTCCCGTTCCCTCTTATATTGCGGTGGATAATATTGGCAAAATTGGGGAGCTTTCAGACAATGATCTCCAAAACTCTCAGTCTCCGTCGACAGAACCGTGTTTGTCATCTGATACTATTGAGTACGATCATTGTTCAATTGTTCAAACCACCCAGAAACGTGGGGAAAAATGGCAAAAACTTTTTCTAATACTAATCGTGCTAAAGCACATAGGGAGTCTGTCAAGAGATACAATGCAACTAATCCCGCCTTAACCGCGAGGTTGTCAAAAGATACAATAAAAAAATCCTGCCGTGCATCGTGAGGCTTCCAAAAAGTACAGTCAACAAAATCCCCAGGTCATAATGGCTGCCGATCAAAAATGCACGTGATGTATTCTAAAAGATGCACATGAAGGTGCTTCCATAGTCTGAAAAATCAATGTCAGGGTTTCACTACACCGATTATCACAAAGACGAAATAGTTGAATTAGGTCGTATGACATCATGTAAATGGTGTACAGATATGAATGGGTATAAATGGCATAGTTTAGAACCTACGATTCATATTCTTATGACACACAAAATTACCACCATTTGTCGCATTTATTTCACCAAAATAAATATGCAATAACGAAGCATTGCCAGGTCAGCTAGTTATATATATTATAATCATTAAAAAAAATACTTTTAAAATGTCGGATTTAATAAAGTTAAGAAACTTGATTAAACTAATTGATTAAAATACTATGAAGTTTTTATCGGAAGCAATCTAGAGAAAGTATAAGATTAAATTAAACTTTAAATAGTTGTTATAATAGTTTATAGTACACACCTTCTTTATTTGCGCCCAGAGCCTAACCCTTGTTCTTATTGTTTTAATTGTTAAGTAAAACATTCTATACTGCAAAGAAACTTGACGCAAAAAATTACTGTTTTGACATGATTGAGCAAAATAATAAAAACAAAAATTTTTAATATGAAAAAGAAAACCAGGACTGACATTTTACACAATTTCTTCTGTTTATATCATAGTTCACTTTCATAAACCTAAAAGTTATACTACTTGATTCAATTTATTATATTGTTCATAATCGGCCGTACTCTTTCAATAACAATATATATGTACACATAATGGAACATTTATACTTTTAGTAAATATTTTATGATATTGCTTTGTTTCTTTAAATGTATATGTGGAAATAATTTACATTTATATATATTTTTTTTAAGATAAAATTAAATGTCGACTGTACTATAAATTACCGTTTGCATTTTTTTATGGGTTTTCTATAGCCCTGAATTTATTTTGACTAAATCATTAATAATAATAGAAAGGTATTATTTTAATAAATGTTTGTTTAATTTTTAAATATAATATTTGATTAGATATTTTTTTATAAATGATATACTTTATTGATGTACATTTTAGAAATGTAGATATGGTCCAACTACAACTTAAAATTTATGTAAATAGATTTCAGCAATTAGTTTTTAACTATTTTTACTACCAGAAAGTACCTTGAAAGTTGAACAAATATAAGGTGACTGTTGTGCACCTAAGTGTATTTAACCTATTTCTTTGTATTTGCACTTACTTCCAATCTAGGTTATATATATTAATATTATTTAATTGAAATCGTTAAAGTAAACAAATTTTATAAAAACTAATAAACAAATCGAACTGAAAATTCAATATATATTAAATTAGAAAACATCTTCCTTAAATATATAGTAGTACAGTATCATCTAAGGATTTATTAGTTTTTCTACTCATGGAAAAAGTCCGGAAATTATTTTACTGTGCTTTAATGATACAGTTTTATTTATTTTATAACCATGTTTTATAGTTAAGAGACTTCCTGATGCAGTAATTCATAACAATAATATGTGCACAAGAACAGTTATTAAAATATCTTAGTATTTAAAATTTGAATCCTCATTACTTGTAGAATACATATTAAATTTAATTATTTTAAATTTATTTCATACTTTGTTTCTCGTAAACTGCGTTTTAAATGGTAATATAAAATCTTAAATCAACTATGTGAAACCAACACCCCAGCAGTGGGATTTCCATAATTATTATTATTTGTATAAGTGTGCAATAAACAAACCCATTTAACTCATAGTAATTTTACTAGCGTTGCCAGTATGATCATATAGTCTTACAATAGGAAAATGTTTTGGTAATAATTTTGGTAAGTTTCAATCAGGTAGGTACCATTAAATTTTACTTAGAAGTATATATTGACAGTCATTTCATTTAATCGCTTAATTTTTTTCACATAATATTTACAATAGTTTTAAAATAGCTTCTTACACTGTAGAATGTATATTCCGGTTATATTGCTTGCTGTTAACAGATTTACACAATATTGTGTATCATGCCGGTACATTCTGTGATTGGGACAGTGTAGTTAACAAAAGATATATCAAAAGTAAAACGATATCGGAAATTAGCTAAAATAAAACAGCATAAATATTGTTAAGTCTTTACTAATAATATAACAATTTTTATAAATTACCTAGGAATGCTTTTTTTATTTTTATATATTTTTATTTGAATACCCTACAGTTAGCTGTATTAGCTATCCAGCAGCTTATTATCTAACAAACAATCTTAAGAGTTTATAAGGTTATTTCCAAGTGTCAATACCTCAGTTCACAGCTCCATACCTACAACCGTGAACTCTAAACCAACTTAAGAGATAAAAGAAGGTTTTATTCCTTCACTAACTCTGCGTTGTCAAGCAGCTGGTGATACTTCTACATTTTAGTGTTGATGAAGTCGAGGATCATGCTTATCAGCTTGCTACAAAAGCAATATATATATATATATATATATATGAGTATATTGAAGACTAGTTTTCTAAATAAAGAGAACAATTTGAAAGAAAACTCGTCGAGCATCGGCATTTGTTTAACATCATTAATGTACAGCAGTTGCGGATCTAGGATTGAACAAAGGGGAGTACATACCACCGAGGAGCCATGCCCCGGAAAAATTTTGTAAAAAAACTAGCCTCTAAAAACGTCATTTTAATGCAGTTTAATAGTACCAAAATCATAACAAAGCTATTAGGAAAACCCCTTTTCATCACACTGTATCGAAAATAGTCACTTTCAATATCAGCTGTAAGTAATGAAAATAGCGTTTTCTCGGTCTAAATAGGCAAAATCAACTGGAGATTTTTACCAAACTCTAAATTAGTTATAAGTTATAACACCAGTAGCGCTATCAATAATAATTATTATTTGAAATGTCGTCTTATTAATTTATTAGATATAATAACGATTTTAACAAAGAAACAACCCGAGTAACAATAAAAACTATATTTTGATACTATTTACAAGTATTCAATAAATTAACTTTTAACTTTTTATTTAAAAAAAAGTACGTCAGTACGTTTATTCATGAACCTGTATCGGTAGTAGTGTATTGTGTCTATTAATATTAATGACAGATAAAACACCAAAGACAAGATAAACTTTTCCTTAAAAATCAATGTCTATACATTCTTAGAATTGAGGAAGGTTTTTATTTGTATCGTTATTGATATTAAACTTAGCTGATCTCAATAATTTAGGTAGTGCTGTAAACGTAAACAATGTTGTCATTGTACTCCAGGAATGTTATTGACAAACGATAGGTTATTTTGAAAACAAATGTATGAAATGTATTATTAATACTATTAATCACAGTGTGACGAAAAGTATCGTTTATCACACGTTCCAAAAGTTACTTTTTGATCCTCGCTCATTTTCCGACTTCGGCTTCGCCTCAGTCGTTAAACTTGAGATCGTATCGAAATCATTTCGTAAGTGATGAAATGATTTCTTATTATGATCATGGTCCTAGTGATGAAATATACTATTAAATCATGTTTTAATAACTGCTGTTATTGCAGATACTGTACAGACTATATTTAACTACAACTAATATTTTCAAATAAGGCCTGAATCATATAAGAAAGGAAATTAAGTAATAATGTAATTACACTAATGATTCTTCTTAATTTGTGCCTGAACGTAACAGTGATCCAAGAAGTTAAGCAGCAAAAACAAAAGCACTTTCAAATATAAATCCTACTGACTTATTTCTTTGTACTTAGTCAGAAATAAATACGGTTCATTGTATTATTTATGAATATTATAATAACTTTATAATTATTAACACATACATAAATTTAAAAACCTCTTTTCCATTACACATGTTACTGTTTTTCAGGTAGTATCTAAAAGGTTTATTAATTTTAAACAATAGAATGTAAATACATCAATGATATTTATAAAACAAAAATCAAAAACATAAAAATAT
Source organism: Philaenus spumarius (assembly GCA_018207615.1). Classification (NCBI taxonomy): domain Eukaryota; kingdom Metazoa; phylum Arthropoda; class Insecta; order Hemiptera; family Aphrophoridae; genus Philaenus; species Philaenus spumarius. The sequence continues at coordinate 228,978 of JAGFPH010001689.1, forward strand.
GTTCCTTTTTTTTAATGTTTTTAAATGTTCAATCACACTCCCAATTTTCAATTACCATAGTTTTTTTTTTTACAAATCACATTTATAACATTTTCAACGTCAATTTCTCTCTTGTAAGATATTGGCTAAGGCCAGGCCATTGAGTCGGGAATACCCATTCCCCGCGCCTCAGGTACGTTTTAAAACTGTAAAGCTCTCTCTGCCGTTGCAGTGGTTACTGATTCATAGCTCCAATACAATGGTTAATTTATTTACATTTGAATTAGGACTAAAACCTACTTTTATAATACCGGCACATAAAAGTTATTAATTACTTCGGCTCGCATTAGAATGCCGACATATTGAAATCATGCGGTAATTGTGTGTGTGTCTGTTTTCCTGTATGCACGATATAAGCACTATGTCCTTACTATATCCTTTCTACAGATATCGTAGAAATCTTTCGATGGTAACAAAATCTTCGTAATTTTATTGCGGAGAGTTAAACAGCTTTTGAGCTTTCTAGCGTAAGTCGTAGCACGTCGGGGTCACGGTTTTGGGTCAAAATTATGAAAACACAGTGTGGGGTATCGTTTTATATGTTCTTGGGTACTGATTTTGAGAGTTTAAAAGTCGAAGCGCGTCGGGGTCAATTTTTTTATCAAAATTTTGAAAATATTGTGTTAAAATTTTGAAAATTCTATGTGGGGTATCGTTTCATATGTTTTTTGGTACGGGAAAACCAATTTTGAGAGTTAAAAAGCCGTAGTTTCAATTCGTGTGTCCTGTCCGGACGAGCCGTAGTCTCGAAAAAGTGTTCCATCTTTTCACTAGTTTTACCGTTTAAATTATACGGTAAAATGAAAAGTAACAAAACCCATCCATTTAAAGTAATGCAGGCCAAACTACCGTACAAAAATTGATTAATTTTTACTTTTACTAAATTTGTTTTATATGTATATAATATTTTTTTTGCCGTGAGCCTGTTATATCTAGTGTAAGTTTAGGGGCCCAAGGGGGGCTTAAGCCCGTTAGCCCAAATGGTAGATCCGCCACTGATGTACAGTTTATAACGTTGAAAATTAAAAAGCGGGTTTTTGCTTGGTACCGTTTATGTTAGGCTTTACAACTATTAATCATTTTATTAGTGTTATAATGTGTATTAAACGATATAGTGTTCTAATGTGAGAAATCTTACTCTGTTTGGACATTCTTACATCCAATAACATTAAAAAATGTTGGGGTGAAGTTAACCGGACTTATAATTAATGTCGTTTTCAGGAAAAGATCTGACGACTAGGGTGGAAAATATAAAATTAGATTTTTTCAAGCAAACATGGCTACGTTGATCAACTAGATGTTTTACAAGGAAGATAAAATAATTTAAAAGAACCATTGTTAATTATAGATTTTAAATAAAACTTTTAATACACTTTTTAAGTTTATCTTTTCCTATATTGACTGTATTTCAAAACAAAAACAATGTTTAATTGAGCTTAAACCTTACAACTAAATAATTCCCATTTAAAAGTTTTTATTTCTTGACAAAATTTCTTGAAAATTTAGACTAATCTCTTGTGATGCTTAATAAGTAAAACAATTTAAATTTATAATAATCTGAATGTAAATAGTATTTAAATGAGATGTTTCTAAAAAAAGCAATATTTATTTAAACAAAAACTTTTCTAACATATGTTTAAACAGAATAATTAAACTTATAGCAAAACGTTTAAAAATAAATTTAAAATCGACTTTATCGTAACTTTGGTTTTAAGTTTATAAAAACGCACAATGCAGTAGATGGATTTTAAATATTTAATATACAAATTAGGCACTTTATTATAGACAGTACATTCTTTTAATATAATAAATGTTGAAATCTATAATACTTAATAATCTTTATATTTATTCAAATGCATTTAATTCATATACATAATGTTACACGCAAGTAGTTCGTTGCAATATTCTCAAGAATGACGATGGTCCATTCTAGAATTAAATTTGTAATTTATGTCATTAATAAAAGGTATAGACAGGTGTTAGTTGTATATTAACACGTAAATTCCAAATGCAACAAATTAATATTGGCTTATGTAACACAACATACAAAAACACACGTGTCTAGGTACACAGGAACGGCTGAAATAAATTTTTAGTTATTTAATAATAAATGAAAATAAAATTTGTTACATAACTGCAACTTTAATAAATTTTTTATTGTGTTAGCATATTTAGAAGTTTAGAAAGTATTTCTGACAATATTTTCTGTGTTATTTCAGAAATAAGTTAATTTAGCCTAAATAGCTAACTTTTTCGTTATTATACATTTTGTATTGCAAATAACTAACTTGTACATCACATATTTCCTTTACAAGAAATGCCAAGCATCTCAGTTTGTTATTTGTTTTGTCTTCTTGACAGATTGTACCCGATAAACAAAAAGATATATATATCTCATCCAATCTAACAGTTTAAACACACATTTATCAGGAGTGTCTATATCTTTTATTAATTAATTACATATTATAAACCAATTCTAGAATAGACCATCGCCATTCTTGTGAATATTGCAACGAACTAATTGCTTCCAACGTTATGAATATGAATTAAGTTAACTGTACTACTTTATGAATTAATATATAGAGTTTGCAGTTAAATATTTAATAAGAGTTAATTATATTGATTTCCAAACTATTAAAGTACTGTTTTACTAATAATATTTCAAAAACATATTCTATTAAATATTCATAAGAATTATTCAGAATTTGGTTTATTATGAACTATTTGGAAAAAAATCGTACAATTCATGTTGTCAGTGTTTATATATAAATATATAGTAACTACAAAACCTGTTTAACATGGATTTATGTTTACAATTGTATTACGAGATTACTACTTATATAATAATTAAAGCTCAATCATAATAAGTTTTATTTGTAAACTTATCGTATTGCATTATATTATGTTATAAAATATAATATCAATTTTAATAAGGAATTTCCTAAAACATTTAATAAAATACATAATTTATGTTTTCTTTTAGACCAATTTAAAACTGTTGAATAAAAAAACTTATAATTTTCAATCACACGAATGCAAAATATACATGAATTGCAAATAATGTTAATTGTTTATGTTACACAATTTGTTTTATAATAAGTTATTAAATCATTAATACCCAAAAAGAATACTAAAATCATAGAATAACTACTAAGCAGTTTGTAATGAATCTGCTTAATACTAAAACTGCTTTACAAAGTTTTGTTTGTTCAGAATTAAACGTAATCATAGTTTATCTTTATTTTCGAATATAAAAGATATGTTTTTAATCTCTTATATTACATAATTTATAAATATTGGCTTATACATGCTATAAGGTTAAGTAGGTTGACATATAAATAACTCTGACCAAGCTTTAAAGTGATTATGTGCAGTTGGTAAGTGAAATATTAAGTCACAAAAGGTACAAAATTATAAAACTCTTTTAATTAGTTGGTAATACAAAATAAAGATTTGTTTTAATTATGTACAATCTTACATCCAGAAAACAATGATTCAGTTTTTTGTTCTTTACATCTATGTTGCAGCATTACACATTTATATATGCTATATAGTACTATTAAGTAATATAAATCATGCATAATTACTATTCTTATTAAATGCTCCTTTTAAATCCAACAAGATAAATTAAATGGTAAAACCTTTGAGTATGTAATATTCTATTCCTCAAAAATAATTTTTCAATATCGTTAGACATTCCACCTAAAACAAAACGAACAAAATACATTTACGAAATCTTTTATATAACTCTGAAATAGTTAATTACTTTAAAAGAGCATACTTTTTATTAAAATGTAATTCCCATGTATATATACATAAATGGTAATTAAATCTTGTAATTGAAAAAAAGTAAGTGGTAAATACAACAAAACTGTACAAACTCCATTAGAGTTTAATTTGCTATAAACTTCAAATATCTAAAACAATATATTATTATAGAAATAACTTAAATTCATGAAATATATTATGTAATTTAGAAAAGAAGTGTCAGTATTGAATATACGATACAGTAGTGATAACATTTCCCTTCTTTGTTGATGGGAGATGTTTCAATAACCTGTTCATTAAATTTTTTTTCGTTTTTATGATTTATGTTTGCAAATAATGTCTTGGTTTGTAGACTTTCTAATACTTTTCTGATATAAGATGCTGTGTTTTATATTTGATTTGTTTTCATAAAATTTCGTTTATAATACAAAATATAAATACATAAAACATTACTATTAATTTCACCCACCGCAACAATCAGTAGTCCGCGGACCGTACAACAGTGCGCGCATACAACATTATGCCGACAGTTAAGTGTACATGCTTTGAATATGTACCCTATAAGAAGGACACTCGCCGTGTTAAAAATTCAGACCAGTTCGACAGGTCAGAACGCTAGTTCTCGCCTTCGACGCGAAGCAGCGCTAGTAGTTCTTTCAATACTCGACTCGGCAGCCCCCTCCCTCTGCCCTCTGCTAGGTGTTCGGTGGTCGAGATGCCTCTTGCCTAAAAGACATCCAGAACCACAGAGCCGCATGTTGAAACGTATGCTCACTGGATGTAGGCTATACTTTCATAATAGCATTTAATTTAATTATTTTCTATTTCATTTTACAATTGCACTATGCGTTAATTGAATTGAAACAAGATTTATGAACTAAAGATATTATTGTTAGTTAATTAAAACTGCATGCTTCATCTAGTTGAGATCTAATAGATTATGGCCTAAAATCCCCAAATTTATAGTTTCCTGAGACAGCAAACCTGCATACTCACTACCATGTTATTCTTATGGAGAATATTTTAGCATGCTTATTTATCGACGTAAGTTGATTTTACTTGGAAGGAAGCCTTGTCTACATTTATTATTTTAGCATGTAAAATTCGCTGAGTATGCAATCTAAAAACCATAATAGGCCTAATGTCAAAAATCGTGTAACTGAATTTTGAACAAATTGTGATACTAATTTGAGAGGGTGTATATAACACAAATTAAAATTTTAAAACAAACAACCACATTGATTGGTAAAATAACGTTTAATTTATATAAAACTAGTAACTACATAAAATTTAAGTAAAATTGCACAGAAAATCCACAAATATATCAAACTCAACAGAATATAAACTAAACCAACTAAACTCTACTTTTATCATGTAAAAAATAGCCAATTTTACAACATAAAAGTACAATTACACTTTAAAAAGACAATGTATACTGTAACAAATTGTTATAACCTAATATAACCTCAATGTATATTATAATTTTATACAACCAGTATACAAATTGCAAATATAATTACTATATTTCATACAATTATACGATTTTATGATTTTTTTATATGATTTCATGATTATTGTCACTAAATTCACGAAAGGGCGCATCTCGTTTTTACAAGCTTTTCAAGTGAGCGAATTTAAGAAGTGTGGTTCTACTTAAGTTGAACTGTACTGGAAAGTTATTAGCGAATTTCCATAGGAAAAATGTGCTATTGCAGTGGCCCTTATGGTGAGACCCAAGGTCGGGAGTAGTAAATGAGCACCGATCATGGTCCCCAGAACACGTTTTGGGGTGTAAAAAAAATTCATATATATATATATATATGTATATGTATACATGTGTTCGCACTCTAGCGGCCGCATTTTAAGTCCGATTTGGTTCAAATTTGGTACACGTGTTGGTTGTCTATGTGGCTCGGACGAGTTCGTTAGCCAAAAAAATCCAACAACTGGAAATACGTTTTTTGACCGGAAGTAACTATTTTTTGAGATTTTTACTACGAGAATGAAAATTTTTTAGAGTTTTTTTTAATAATATAAATGTAGGATTTTATTCTGCGCATTTTGTTTTTTTACGCGACCTTATAGCTCGCTTGGTTCCCCCAAAATCGATAAAAACGTAAAATACCATAAAAGTACCCAGTTCAAAGCCAAGTGATGCAAACTCGCGAGGCCACTAGGAGGAAACAAATTCTACTAATATATTGCGTACACACAGACAGCTGTTCAACGCCTTCGTGAGTAGACCTATTTCCCAAATTGTTGGTTGAAACCCTAAAACATAGGCATATAAACTTAATTTTGGAAATTTGCTCAACTCACGTCAGCGGTCCAGCTGCGTGGTCGATTTATTTTTGTATTGACTTCATTTTTGGTGTCCTCACCATTTCGTACCATTATTTTAGTTTAGCGAGAAATCGGGTTTTCCTGAGGTACGCCCCCGTTAGAGAAAACTTTTCCCGGCAATCAATGTTATAACTTGAGTTAAGCCCTTCGGTTTCGTGATAATTAAAAACGAACGAAATAGCAATATACAATTTTTTTATACAAAATTATCAAATGAATAAACGAGGATACTTGCCAACAATGCGTATAATTGAAAAAAAAGTAGTTTCCATCACAAGGAGCAAATGTTGTACTTTTTGATGCGCAATAGCTTTGTAAATAAACGGTACCAGGAACTGGCACATACTTTCTCACAAACACATTTAAATTACTAAACAGATTCACTGTGACTTGTAGGGTGGGGTAGGAGAGTTTTTTTATTAAAGTTGGAGATTAACTAATAAATATTATTATTATTATCTAGAGAGAAAACTATTCGATCGATTTCGAAAAAATTTGCACCAAACACGTCAATTAGGTCTTCATAGATGCACGTAAAAAGGTTTTGAAAATTTTTTTAAAACAACAAGCTTTATGGCAAAAAAACCCCAAAAATCTGTTATTATTATTGTTATTAGCTAAACGAGAATTTTTAGAAAGATGCGGGTTTTTGTATATGGTAGGGCACATTAAAGGCTACAAATAAGCCAAATTTTATCAAAATCGTTATATCAGTTTTTTTATAAAAAAATAATAACTGATTTTTGGGGGGTTTTTTGGTCAAAAAGAGGGTTGTTTTTCAAACATTTTCAAAACCTTTTTTCGTGCATCTATACAGGCCTACTGGACATGTCTGGTGCAAATTTGGTTGAAATCGATCGAATAGTTTTCTCTCTAGCTTTGTATACTTTTATTAAAGTAGGCGATTAACTAATAAATATTATTATTATTATCTAGAGAGAAAACTATTCGATCGATTTCGAACAAATTTGCACCAAACACGTCAATTAGGTCTTTATAGATGCATGTAAAAAGGTTTTGAAAATTTTGAAAAACAACCCTCTTTATGGCCAAAAAACCCCCAAAAATCAGTTATTATTATTATTATTATTATTATTATTATTAGCTAAACGAGAATTTTTAGAAAGATGCGGGTTTTTGTATATGGTAGGGCACATTAAAGGCTACAAATAAGCCAAATTTTATCAAAATCGTTAGAGCCTGTAATGATACAAAATTCGAATATACAAAGTAAACAGTAGTCACATCATTTCAGGGATCATTTCATAAACCACCAATCCCTGATAGCACCAATATAAATACACATACCCCATTAACTTCATATCCCATTCCATACCTTAATATAAAATCATTCATAATAATTGTAAAATCATATAGGCTTAAGATTTAGGCCAATCCAAATGGAAAAGAGAAGAGGAAGCATTGGTTGAGGAGAGAGGAAGAAGAAAGGGGCAAGGGAGAAGAAAAATATAAATGGTTAGGTGGGAAGCAGAGAGTCAAGTTGACTGTTCTGAATTGAGAATAAACCATTTCATTACCATCAACCTGCAAGTACGCAATATCCAGTAATGTATTATAATAATTGAATCAACACACTGGTAATTATTGATATTTTACATTTCGTTATTATTATGAACCTTCATTCAATTTGGTGAGTGCAACTTTGAATAATTCTGGCATCGCTTCACATGTATTACCTTCAAGCACCATTTCACATTGAAAATCTCCAAATAGTCAACTGACCAAATATCCATCCACCTCCTCAATCTTAAGATATAAATTCAACCAAAGACAAGCTTTTAAATTTAATATAACCTTTTAGTTTAAGTCCAAATTGTAATCATACATCAATTCAACCTTTAATCATCCCATAATAATCATTCACTTTCATTAGGCCTAAGTTTATAAATAATCATCAATTTTAATGTTAATATTGTTTTAGTATTTAAGAATCGAACATTATGAATTGTTAATGACTTTTTTGAAGAATCAATTGTATTTTGTTATAACAGTTTAAGCTAGCCGGTAACCAAAACATTAACCCCGAGATTGAAAAAAAAAAACTAATGTAACTACAGTAACCTAATTTGTATGTTATAAGCCAATAAACCCTTTATTCTGTAAAACACATTCATTGTCGTGTCTCTGTTTATTTTATAGTCGACGGTGAACGAGATAGGAAGGGGACACTATAAGCCGTTTTTTTATTAAAAAATAATAACTGATTTTTTGGGAGATTTTTCCCAAAAAGGGGGTTGTTTTTCAAAATTGTTCAAACCCTTTTTCGTGCATCTATACAGGCGTACTGGACATGTCTGGTGCAAATTTGGTTGAAATCGATCGAATAGTTTTCTCTCTAGGTTTGTATACATACAGACATACATACAGAGATACAGACATACAGACAGACATTTTGTAAAAACCACTTTTTTGGACTCAGGGGTTCCCAAAACGGATATTTCCACAAAAATCTCAACATCGATTTTTTTTGCGATCACTATACTTTCTCTATACTATAGTATAGTGAGAAAGTAAAATGATTATATACTGGTGGTAAGTTTATTGTTTAACCATAATTATTAATTATAGAAAAATGCTCAATTTTATTGTATTACATTTAACCTAGTAGGGTAAACTATTCTTAGTTTTTTACTAAATTCAATTTCAATATAATGCATCATACCAATATAAAAAAGTTTACAGCAAGTTTTTAATTTAATGTCGCTGTTGTACACTATGGCAACAATTGCAAGGATTTTCCCTAAATTTTCTTGAACAGACATACAAAATATTTTTGTTCACAAGAACCCATAGTCATTCAATTCTAAAATTTTGTATACATGTAGTCAAGTAGTGTTGTATACAATTCTCTGTTCTTCGCAGGCGTATTTTCACAATTAACATACGAACACTTACCACCTCTAGACATTTCACTACTAACTAATAAAAGTAATATAGTAACGACACACTACTCACAAATAAACTAATTAAATATTGACGATAACGTATTCAGCTAAAAACACTAATAAACTAAAGATTACTATTTAACTAAGTTTAACCATTGAATATATTCAACCCTCTATATATTCAATTATGCTATCGAGAAGAGTGACATCTAAATTAAAACCAAACCAGTGCTTATACCAATGAATACTTAAAACTGTTAAAAGTATTCATTGCTTATACTGTTGGTTCAAAAAAGGATTCTCTATCTCCGCTCTCTCTCTCTCACAACATCCCCGCTCTCTGTCACACTCCCGGCGCGCTCTCTCTCGCACCCTAGGCGCGCTCTCTCTCGCACAGAACACGAGGAAAAAGGGACCAGAGAACTCTGGTGGCAAAGGCGAAAAGTAGCAATTACAGAAAAATAATTGGTCTGAATTCTGGCCGTAAGGTGTGTCCTTCTTATAGGTTATATATTCAATGGTACATGTGTATGTGTATTTTGTGTAATATTCTATAGGCCTATGTTATCGTGTATGTTTTAATGTTTTGACGACCTCTACGGAGATAAAACTAAAGATAGAATCCCGACTCCGAAACGAGTCTTAAGGACAAGGCAAGTGAAGTCACATGACGTAACAAATAAGGTAATTTATTACTGTATATTAATTGTTAATCATTAGTGACTTGGACACCAATCGATGAACATTAAATTAATTTAAGTATTAGCATCTACACTCATGTGTTGTATCAGAATATAACTACAAGTTTAATAACAACAAAATTATTAATATGTAGCTTTTATATTACTACGCCCTGCTTTTATTTCATACTTATTATATGGTAAATTCAGAATTAGAATCTACACAAGTTGTAGTAAATGAAACTTTTTCTTGTGTGTTTCAAAGTAACATAATTTAGGTGAATAATCCTCTTTAAATTCACATTTAACTGATTGCTTATCTTTTCTTTCATAGAAATTTACCAAAGTATCTGCTGTTTATGAAATACTATCTAGTGACTTAGGTTTTTTGGTATGTTGTCAAATGTATATGATTCAACTTCCATTCTTGAAACTTGTGTCAATAAAAGTTGCGCAAGAGTAATATGTGTATGGCTTTTCTTTTATTTTTGATAATATAAAATATTGTATTATAAAAAAAACTAAATAATAACGGTCAAATTAAAAATGTTAATTTAAAGTTAAAAATATGGATTGATTTATAATAGACTAAATAGTATTCCGCCTTTTATTGGCTCATATTTTAGATATATAAATATATTGATATATTTCATTCAAAGTAAAACGAATACAAAATATTATTCCACTACATTAATGCATTAATGAAAAAAGTTCTCAATTAATGAAGAAGAAGTAAAATATTTTAACATACAATTTTTAATTTTATATTGTTTGAAGAGTTACATTATTAATTCAATTAGACAATAAATCATTTATCTTTAGAAAATACTTAGAGTAATAGTACATAAACAAACACTTTCCGTGTATAGTTTAAGTATAGAAGGAATATAGTTTGTTTTGTGTGTGTGATAAGTCTGATCAACCATTGGATTGGAGTCTTGATTGATGTATAGGTATTATAATAGGGAAGCGACATGGTAATTATAGGTTTGTGTCTTATAATTTTTTTTTTTAAGAGAAAGGGTAACATCATAAATGGATGTCTATAAACTGTGTAATAAAGTTCGATTCCATCCTTTCTGTATTCATTAATATATTTGGAACCAACATGACAAAAATAAATAATCACATTGTTTAATGTTTGCAATAAACATTAGGTGGATGTACAATATCTATGCTACTTTAGGATTAGTATTGATAGTGTGAATGCTTTCTTCAATTAAATCTGAAAAATGTATAATATTGCAAATGTGTAATTTTATTTCACACAAAATATGATTGTATGTCTGCTTTTACAATAATTTTTGGCTGAATCAAAGATAATATTTATGACAGCCTCACACTGTTTCGACAGGAATATGATGTTTACCTACTCCTCACAATTATATCATTGTTTGAAGCTAGGATGTTCATTTTGCTGTACTTTTTCACTTGACTTTATACCTTCAATAAATTTAAATGAAATATTCTGGCGATTAACCATATTTGCTATTAACTTTCAACTTGATGTCATTTTATTATAATAATTTCACATAAAAGCTGGTAAAATGGACAGAAACAAACTCATAACACTTGAACCATACTTTGCATACTCCATACAACAGGTGACTAAACTCAGCTGATGATAGTGGTAGGGTAAGTAAAAAGAACCTTGCACTAGTGTAGTGGATGAAAGAAATAAGTGATGGTTGTATAAATGGATGAAGAGAGTAAGTACAACTTTGAGTGTATGAAAGTGGTAAGTAAGCTTGAAATTGTGCACTTCACTTGCCATCTTTATTCATTCAATTTTAGTCAGACTTGTGGACTTACTACCTAAATATAAAAAATATCCACCATTATTGTGTATGAAGCCAACCCGATCAGAGTCCCAGATAGAGTTGTACAGCATTCATCCATTCACTAAACTCATATTTGGTAAAAATAATACTTACCTCCTTTATCCACTCGTGTCTTCAATAATTAATCATTATTATAAGTTAAAACAAAGCAAATTTATATTTAATCAAGTTTTTTTTAAGAAAGTGTAATCCTGGTTTGTTTTGTTTAAAAAAATTCTGTGCATGTTAAAAACTTCTTCTTCTAAGCTGTTAACGGTTGAGCAGCAGTTTACTAATTTCCAGAAAGTTCCCAAACATTTGTTTGTTAGTTAAACTCTCCACCCGGTGGTAAAATTAATTACCTTAGTTCTGAGAAAGTTTTTATGTTTCCTCATATTTATTATTAAGAAGAAAAATTACAAAAGAAAATATTGTTCCTTTTAAAATTATAATATAAGAACAAACATTTAACGTAATTTGTTTGCAAAAAATTAAATAAAACTATTCAATAAATAAAATACAAAAATAAGCAATTGAATTTGGTATTGATTACTACTATTTGGTTTAATCATATTAAGGAAGAGAGAACTTTAAAGTATGTTATTCGTTATTATGTTTGACCTTTTTCTGAATTTGTTTATGTACTTTTGTTACGTTTGCCATATTAGAAGAACATCAATACTTTCCTCAGAGTGTTGTTGGAAACAATCGCAAGTTTAATACGTTTATAGATAAGTGCTTCCTTAGAACTTAACAGTTGCTGATTGTTATGCATATTTATTAGTGTTCTGTTAAATCTCGCTAAAAGCTGCTTTAAAAACTTCACTATTATATCTGTTATAAAGTAACAACTATAATAAACAAATAATAATACATTTTTTAATAGAAAATAAAATAATAAGCACAACAAAAAAGAGCACTGTGGCTACAAAATCACACTGATTTGAATAAAACCCCGAACCACAAAACAAGGAACAAAAACAATAACTAAACAACTAAATTGTAAGTTATGTTTAATACACTACCCTTATGTACATTTCGATGACAAGGTCATCATCCTCAGAGGGTTTTAACACTACTCCCCCAGAGGGTTTGATAATAATAATTGTTTAATATTGTTAATAATATATTGTTTAAATCTGTACTTTTATTACTTGTTTATAATTTGTAACTGTATCAGATCCTAATAATTACATGATGTTTGTATTAGAGTTACTCTAGACCATCAGACGAAAGTGTGCAGTTATCTCAGCTAGAATTTGAACTTAGAACATAAACGAATATTCTACTAACAGCGAAACGAAACAACTTACATACTCTATGTCATGTGTTACGACAACGTTTATTCTAAAAATCAAACTAGTTTTAAACAATGCATGCTATTCATTTTTGTAACACAGACAAAAATATTGGAGCTTGACAATGTTCTCAAATTTGTAGTTAGAGATATTTAATGTAAGTTTCATGAAAGCTGTAACACGTTTTGTTAAAATAAGTGGAGGAACCTGAAGAAATATGTTTTACTTTTTCATTCCCTGTATATGCATCGTTCCATATTTATAACATCGAACAGTTACTTAAACAATGCATCTATTTCACCAACTGACTAGGCTCTTGAATTTACATTGCCAACACTTATTGATTGGTTCTTTTAACTCGTTTTCAAACATTTAAATACAATTTATTTAACTTATTTGATTTGAGATGTAATTTTAATAATTTTCTATTGTTATAACGTATATATATTTTTAAATATGATCAATATAATAACTATTCAGTCACTTTAATAACTAATCAGTATACATAATAGACTTTAATATTCTAAGTTGCAGCAATTAAATTATACAGATGTCATTTTACTAAATTTGTTCGAAATTAATCGATCTTAAAATTTCACTAGAAAACATTATTATTAATTATTGATTTAAACTATTATTTATATAAATAAATATATTTGCTAAGAAAAAATATTGTATTCGAATTTGTTGATAATTATATAAAAAATGTAATGGCATGTATTTATGCAATATTTTATTATTTTAGTAAAGCGAAAAAAAAATTTTTACAGACAAAATTCATTACATAAATTATTTGTTAATATAGGTTTAAAATGCAGAAATGTATAACTAATTAGCACGATAAAAAGTCATAAGCAAACCTTTTTAATTAATAATGTTCATTATTTAAATAGCTTGGAAATAATGAATTTCTCTAGAAAAACCACAAAACTTTATTTAAACTCAATCTCTACGAACAGATGTGTTTCGTTGAATAAGTAAAATTACACGAAAAGTTTTAAAATAAATCCAAACTTTGTTTGAAACCTAGAAATAAGTTTAAAATTTTATTGGTTTTACAACTTTTTTGTTCATATTGCATGACTGTTTTTCCACCTTCTGTGTTTAATATTTCTTTTATCACAAATTATACACTAAACACTAGTTTTATATATTTATACAACAAATTTTATTGTTGCAAAAATAAAGATAAAAGTATAATATTGCATACAAAAATGAGCAGATATTTATAGTTTTGAATATTATTTTAAATTTTTTTAGGTTATTTTTTAAATAATATATGGTGTTGGAAAAACCTAACTATATACAACTAATAATTTGTCAACGCAACTGAACCACTAACGTGAGTTGATCGAATTTCTAAAATTTGTTTATACGAATTAGGGTTCCAACAAACTATTTCTCAAATTTGGGATCGTTGATTAACTGCCTGCATGTACGGAATATATTAGTATAATTTTTTTATAACTCAGCCTCCAACGCCGGCTCTTCTCCTCGCTGCGCAAAACCTGCTTTGTGAATTAACACCTCGACCTTATGACCTCAGATTGTTTTCAGCTTTCTTTGCTCGCAGTGGTTTGCATCACGGCCGTATGCCTTGTAACAGAAGCTGACCAACTATAAAATGAACCCAGTGGATATGAAACAAGTACTTTCATGGTATTTTACGTTTTGATTGATTTATACGACCAAACGAGTTCGTGTAATAACATATGTGCAGAATATTCTTCTACGTTGTTTGTATAAAACCAAAAATAGTTTAATTTTATTTTAGTATGAAAAAAAATATTTATACAGTGTTTAATGCTACTTGAAAACGTGTTCTAGGGACTATGATCGGTAATGATTTACTACTAATAGCTCATCTTTCCTTTTGAAATTCGTCTATTGGTCACCTGCAAGTACCTAATCCGTTAGTGGTATAGTCTTACATTTGTTATAATCATCATTTCTTGCCAATTCGTTTGGTAATTAAAAATTGTATACACTAAAATAATTAATAATGCAAGAACTATGTGACCGCCAACTTCAATATTTTTATATGTGGATTTCCGTTAGTGAAAATTCAAATTTATTATTTTATTATTATAAACCATATCCATGAAACAAATGAGACTTGGAATGTACAGTTTTGGTACATTTTGTCTTTTACTGCTATTCTTAACTAGATTACTCATATTCTACATATATACATGTTAAATGTAGATATTCATTATTGAAATACACACATTGGTTATTCTTGTTATTACCAAACAAATATTTACATTTGATTCATAGAAACTATATAAGATTGACATTAGAAGTCTGAAATAATGTGCAACATAAGTTATAAACATTTGCGGTTTGTATGATGTGTTCCTTAAAATAATGTAATACATTTAAACAAAAGGATTTACTTAGGGTTTTAAAAGTCGCCATTAAGAAGCAACTTAGAACACATAAAAGCTTCCATGCGGAAAACATGATTTGTGTTAACTAGACCAAAGTGCTGCTGAGCTGTTGTACGTAACACGATTAAAACCAAACGTGATACTGTAAAGAAGAATAGAGAGAGTATATGTTAGAGTAAAACTGAATACAACCAAACTCTAAGTAGTGTACAATAAGCCTGGATACATAAAAATGCCTAAATACCTGCTACACAACAAAATACACAACAAAATTTACTATTAAACTGTGATTTTAACAAAAGTTTATACTTAAATTTTATAGTACTTCCTTATAATAAAACTTACATTTTGTGGAATACACAAATAATTTAGATATTGGAAAATGCAAAAGAAAATGTTAATGACAAATTTGATACACTAATCCTAAGATAGGATTAGATTTGCACAGAAGATAGGAAAGTTATGGAATGTTAACAAACTAAATTGAACTAAATAATTTGAATAATAATACTTTAAATTAAAAAAACCTTGACAGTGACAATACAAATTTTATATTTAATAGGCTATTGTAAATTAATTAAACTAAAACTAACAGAAGTTTTGTATTAATCCAGTAAGGTTTTACATTATGATAGTTCATCTAGGTAAAAAAAAAACGTCATAAAGTAACCAATATATTTTCCGAATAAGGTAAATATTTTATTTACTAAAGAAGCTTTAAATATATCATGTTGCTTAGATTGATAATGCATTTATTTTTTGCGACGTCTATGTCACTAACTTTAAATATTTCTTTTCTTCCCTTGCATGACTCGATCGCTTCTCCAAAAACATACATTTGTTCTTTCTTCTCTATATTTGATGCGTTTAACTACAGAAAGTAGGTAGTATTTAAATTTAAACATCGAAGGATGCATGTTGTTGATTATCAGTATACTATATTTAAACATATATTATTAAGAAAAAGTACAAATGTAGGCCTACATCAGTAACAATTAATTAAGGCTTTTACTAGACAAAACTAAATTTGATCGCAGATTGTTTAACTATTACTTCAACTATTACGCATCTTTCATCTTCCGTAGTTCTCTTCTCTTACAAGTGACAAGCCAAAAAAACCCCTCTAATACCTAAAAAGGTTATTAAACTTAACATAAATTACTCATATAAACGCAGTATTTACGATCCAAATAGTTTTATGCTATTTAAATAAGTTCTATTATTTAATAATACAATTAGATATAGTTAATGTAGTATATTTAGCATCTTATAGTGTCTTAACATCTATAATCAGTTTGTAGATTTAATATAAAGCATTAGTATTATTACTTAAAATTGTTCTATAAAGCACAAGTTCTTCTACCTTATAGTGAATAAGAAATGCTGTAAAAAATATTTTTAATTATTAATAATATATCCTCATTTTAATAATGAAATAATATAAAAGTGCATTATGTAGCCTAAGCACATTAAGTCTGTTAGAAAATATTTCGACTGTAAATAATATTATTAACAGTTATCTTAAAATAAGTAAAATTTGCTTAAAGCACTAACAGTACTTCAGAAATATTAATGTTAAATGAGCAATATAGTTACGAATTGGTAACTGTATACAATATCCGTAAGGTTATCTAATTTATTTATAGAAGTTTATGGTCTATAAAATGAGATTTTAAAAATCTGAAAATACCGACCAACTTTAACCATGGAATGTAATAATCATAATTATAGATAAAGTGTATATGATGTACATTTTGATTTAGATATTCATTGTAAACACAAATAGAATTAGACACATACATAAAATGCAAAAGGATAACAATACAAAAAGCTAATTACAACTATCCATTTTTATTTTATAAAGCTATTAGTTAAGTGCCATAATACAACATTACGTTATGAAAGATTTGTAAAAATATAATATATTTAAGAATTCAAGGTGTATTCAATCAATACTAGGAACTGAATAAATTTAATTTAATACAATTTATAAATAATGTAGAAATTCAGCATGTCATAAGCTTTAGTATGTTATCTAACGTTTATCTACGTCAGCTGTAATGCACTTTGACCTGGTTTCGAAATTATTTATAGCATTAGATTGGTTAGAGCTTTGATTGACTTTGAAGCCATTATAATATACTACAGGAAATGTATCTAAATAGGTCAATTTTAAAACACGCACACTAATGTACATTTTGTCTTGTAACACCGTTTTGCGTGATAAGTCAATCATATTTTCAGTAATTTTTGGTGACAAATACAAATACCGTAAGTTAAACAAAAAAAAAAAATGTTACGTTAAAATCTGTATGAGTAATTATAGTGCAATTCAAAAAGATAATTTTTAAGTCAATAAATTATAATACATTTTAAAGTAAAAATAATTCTGAGATCCACTTTACACAAAATTGCCGTATCTAAAAAATATAGAGAGATATAAATTAGTTTTTTATTGGTAAGTGCACGTTTAGACAGGATGCGAATGACAAGATCTTCGGTCATGCTGTTATCACGATTTCCGTGGTTAAATATGGAATTGGCTAGCATCCTGTCATAAGGAGCAACTACCAATAAATAACTAATTTATATCTCTCTAGGTTATTTAGTTACGGGAATATGTTGTTGAGTTTAAAAATGATTGACACAGTGAATTTAAAACATCTTATTTAAATACTTTTTGCATATATATTACTCGTTCTTATTAGTCTTTTTGGTATTTTCGGATAACATGTTTTGACCTGATTTCAAAAGTTTGTCTTAGTAGCTGTTACTCCAAATGTCAAGCAACGGTAATTTATTCAAATATATTTGTATAATATTGAGCATTTATTGTAAAACCAAATATTTCATTTCATCTAGTTCGCCTGGTAAGAAGAAAACTCCGAATAGGTTACATATCTTATAAAAAATTGTGTTGCGACATATTCCGCATTTTTATTGTTTTTTTAAAACATATCTGGTCATATATGAAGTCTGAATGTTAATTTTATCATTTAGTTTGTCTAATCATTTTGGTTAACTCTAAAATTGCAGGAAGTTACCGTTATTTAATTAAAAATGTGTATATTTTGTGTTTTTACTGTTCTTTCAGTTTTTCTATATCATGTATTGTGTTTGCTTTATAACCAAGACCTAATTTATCTAAGTAGAAGATTCACTATGGGCACAATTAATTGCAAGTTGTATATATAGTATTCTCATACATTTTAGTTTATGCCAATTTTTATTGGTATGTTTTCACATTACAAATACATTTACTTCAAATTTACCAGGTATATGAGGAAAAATCCTTTTTAGAACAAATTAATGTTTTATTTATTAATATTGATTTATGAATTTTAAATCATAAAGTTTTAAATTTACCGTATTTGTAAAATTGTGTGTAGGCGATGGAAGTGTACAAGATAATAACTAATAGGAATTAGATTTTAAACAGAAATCTTTACTTCCTGCAGTGATGTGACAGAAAGAGGAAACGCTGTGAAATCTTCCTGTCTCTCGCCCTGGGTTAAATAAAATTATATTCATATATTTTTTTTGTAAAAGAAAAAAGGAACATAATTTTAAATATTTAGAAACGTTACAACTATGCTTTAGAATACAAAAATATGAACTATTGATTTTACCCTTTTTTGGTAAGGTATTTTAATTATTTATGTCTAATATAATAGAATAAATAGACAAAATATTTTAACGGGGTATTAATACAACTTCTAATTTGAACTTTGTATTATCTTTAGTATTTAAGGAATATTATGTAGTAGGTAATTACCTTGTATATGCTCTGTCAATCAATCCAAATTGGGTTTTAGATGGATTACCGGTTTTGACGGTTATGCCGTCATCATCTGATCCATATTCAAATAAAGTTGTTTAGCTTCCTAAGGCATCGTCTTCTTATTGGCACATTAAACTTATTTAAATAGTTAAAAGAAAAATAATATAATAGTACAATAAATATATAATAATATAATATCGATAAAGTATAATATCGACGACCGCCGGCACACACATTTGACTCTTGTGCACCGTCGTTAATATCGGTTAGCGTATTTAAGTGAAATACGATTCGAGGTATCGTAACATGTTTATGTGTTTATACGTGTTAATGTTATTCAATCTAATGTTTTATATTATGTATCTTCAAATAATATAAACATAATATTAAACCATACAATAAACCACTAATCTAAACCACTAATATTTAATTAATTTTATTGTTTATTTTATTATAATGAAATGAAATTAAGTTAAACTTGTATCTATTATTTATAAATAAGTTAGATACTAATGAATGGTGTACAGTTTTTATTTTAAAAAAAAGTTTCTATTACAAATTTTACATATATTCTTATTTCATTATTTAACATGTTTATTAATAAATTCATTTAAAGGTACAATAATTCTCGGTTGATTTCTTTAGTATAATTAAATTGTATATATTGTCCCAAGTTTAAATGTTTTTATAATATAATATTTCGTATAAGTATATTATCGTAGGCAAATGTCTATTCCTTGTTTCTTTGACCAGTTGCTAGATATCATAAAACACATATATGTTAAGCCCAAATTCCTAATTATCTGAAATGGCAAAATGTGTAGTTAATTATGGGTTCTCCTAAAAAAAGGAATGTTATTTTTTTTAAATCTAAAAGAATTACATACAAATCTTTAGGTTATCTTTAATGTTTATTCAATTATAATGTATCTATCTATCTATACATAATTAATTTGCTAGGGGTTATTTTGTGAGTAGAACTCCTCCTATAGTTTTTAACCGATTATGATGTTTTTGGTGTCATTTTACAGAGCTCACTCTGAAGTTGTGCTTCCCTTAAAATGAGCTCAATGTATGTTAAGGGCTTCGCCCCAGTGGCCCTCAAAGTTGCCATGTTAATCTTATGGAAGGTCAATCTTAAGGAAGAAGAAGAAAGATTTCTTTTGATTTTATCAGGGGCACAAAAAACAGCTGTTCGTATGAAAAGCTTAAAACAGCTGATTTTGATCAACAGCTGATTTTGATCAACAACTGATTTGGATCAAAAACTGAATATAAATTTAGGTTAGGTAAATCAAGCAATAGCGAAGCATTGCCCGGTCCACTAGTACATAATTAATTTGCTAGGGATTATTTTGTGAGTAGAACTCCTCCTACAGTTTTTAACCGATTTTGATGTTTTTTGTGTCATTTTACAGAGCTCATTCTGATGTTGTGCTTCCCTTAAAATGAGTTCAATGTATGTTAAGGGCTTCGCCCCAGTGGCCCTCAAAGTTGCCATATTAATCTTATGGAAGGTCAATCTTAAGGAAGAAGAAGAAAGATTTCTTTTGATTTTAACAGGGGCACAAACAACAGCTGTTCCTATGAAAAGCTTAAAACAGCTGATTTTGATCAACAGCTGATTTTGAGCAACAACTGATTTGGATCAAAAACTAAATATAATTTTAGGTTAGGTAAATCAAGCAATAGCGAAGCATTGCCATGTCCACTAGTTATCACTAATTTGACTTATTAAATAGTAATTAACTGTTGTAAGTATGTTCCTATAAATATGTAAATCAATTCCTTTATTCTTGGCTACTTTTGCACATTTAAGAAATTTTACTATTTTACTCATTATATTTCTTTGTTCATAACAGTTCTTAGTCACATTGAAATGTTTTAGTTATCTTCGGTAAAAAATGTATTAGTTTTCTTTTTGTTTATATTTCGTTTACTTGTAACAAATTTAGATTGTAACATCGTAAATTGTATATTTATTACAATAATAATATAAACACAAATAAAACAATGTTGGTAATAAATTATTAATGTCGCTTGTTTTAAATAAGGATCCTATATAACTATAGAAGAGGGTTTATAAAATTAAATACACTTCAATTACAGTATAATATATTTCATGTATTGAACCTATTATTATTTATTTTTAAATATTTTTGGTGTGTTAATTTTTTAGTTAAAAATACGATTCATGTAGTCAGTTTTAAAAAGTATTTTACATTGCTTAACTTACAGATTACTTATCTCAGTTACAATAGGTAGTGAAACTAATATTCAATTTGTCCCAAGAAAGAAATTTCAGGAAGAACTGAACTGAAAGTCGTTAACATTTACAATAGGAACACAAAATTATTGATTTGTTTCTTTGTTTGCTCTAGTTTAAAAATTGAATAACTTTTTTGAAATCCTACATTTTACCTCCTTTTGACTGTAAAACTTAATTTTTTCAAGGAATATGTTTTGCACAATGAAAGAAAGTATAAACTGTATTTGTTTGAAGTAAACTGAGAGTGCTATAAGTAAAGAAATCATGCTTTGCAAAACACTGGACAGGATATTTTGAAAATACAACTTTAATATATCAGAATACTAAAAAAGATAAGCAGTAGAGCATGTTCTCAAAATTATATGATATCTTTTCAATAAACTAAAAATGTTTTATTTTAACTTGTACCTTAAACTAGAAGTTTAACACCAATATACTACAAATAAAATAAAAAGTATATTTTCTGATGTATTAAAAAACATCTTGACATAAAAATAAATGCTTTAAAAACCAAAATTTGTAAAATATACCAGATACGTTGTAATATTGTTATAATATAAAATTAAAAGTTAAAATTTTAGGGAATTCAAATGTAAAATATTTTTCCAATTATAAAATGTAACAAATGACTTAAAATTGTAACACATTTAAACTACCTGGTATTATTATATAAACCTCCCAAAGATTCCAAAGACAAATTGCATATCAACAAACTATTTTCATTTAAAGAATATTACAATAGCACAGTTATTGTATATCTTTCTTACTAATATTTAGTATACAAATTATATAATATAATATCTGCAGGAATTCTATTTATGTCAACATAACCATTCAATTTAATAAAAAGCATTAAATATGCCATAAATTGTCTGCATACAAAGCAATGATAAACAGATCCTTGAATATTATCCCTCAGCAAAAATAACTTACATAAAAAAGACCGCAGTATTTTTAGTATATTATTTAAAGGGAATGATCGATAATCTGTTGTAATCTAAAACTAAAATTTAAATACTATAATCTTAAATAATACTACTAAATAAAAAAAACTGGCATGGTGAGGCTAAACATAATTATATATTTATGTTATTTTACTTTATAATGTCTGAAACTTAAACCATTGATATTAAATGAAACATGTAAACATGTCATTGAAACTATTAAATACACGGAAAAAATAAATGCAATAGTTGACAAAAGTTACAAAAATAACAACTGCTGTGTTTAGTTGGATCAAAATTTCATGATTCTTATGTAGGATCAACTTTGAAATAAAAACCACCGTATAATAACATGTGGCTGCAATAAAATTCAACCAGCCGGAAAAATCTAATTTTCCCTATTATATTATAAACACATTGTACACGTGCAATATATTACAAAACATTTTAAAATGTGCAAACAATTGCACAACATAAACGAGTAGGAAACCCTGTTTATTTACAAAGATCATACGTCATTTAATTCCAAGTATTTACTTTTGAATACATTTTCATCAGATAAAAGCCCTTGCTCAAAGAATGTCGTTAAAAAATATAGAAAATAGATAAAAACAACAAGTGAAAAACTTTTATTTCAACTACAAAGAAAATAGGTGTGCAACTGAATGAATACAAAAAAGTTTGTGTATTGTAAATCATAAGTTTAGTTTGTCTATTGTATTTACTTACTAAAATAGATTTAAAATAAAATTATATTCTTTTTCATGGCACCGATTCTTTGTAATCAATACTGCTTGTTATTAATACTACGTTTTGCTTTGGTGGAGCTGACATTGACTTGACTATCACAACATTAGTCAAAAGATGATCACACCATCTTTCACAATATTAACGTACCATATTAATTAATTAGACAATCAATTATAAATAACACACAATTATAACACAGTCGTTATTGGTGTGTGTTCACAAGGTAATTACGACAATCCAAAACCCACAATATATCACTTTCGTTTTAATCACAAATGTAGGAATGCATGAACAACTTGAACAGTTATTGTTACTCAAAATCCGCTACTGCTACTAAAGAAATGCCAGTTATAAATTATAAAACAAATACAAAGTAAAATTTGAAATGAGTTCAGTAACAGATTGGATCAGTATACATTTTACAACGGTACTTCGTTTGTGTTATAGAAAATATAACAACAATTAAAACGTATTTTTTTAACTATTTAATTTTAAAAAAATATTTCATATAAGATACTTTTTTGTACACAAATATTTTCTTAATACACATATTTAATCGTTTATTGATTTAAATATGTAAATTACAAAACATAAAACACGTAATGCGTTACTCGTTTCTGTGCTAAATAAACTCATAATAATATATTTTCTAACTTTCAGAAAAAAAGTGTACAGGAACTAAAAGTGATTTCAAGTTTTATTTTGATATTAACGAAAATAATAAAATTACATAATACGTTGTCATATTATCAAGTTCATAAACATATATTTAAATGTAAACACATTTTTTTGTTTTGAAAAGAGATTTAAGATAATATTCTAAGTGGCTACTGTATGTATGAAATATTAGTACAACATATATATACATAGTACAATGCTGCACGTGCAATGTGCTTCTTCCACTAACTACTATACATAAAAAGCAAATTTATGTAAAGTAGCCAACATATTAAGTATATACAACCCTCATTAACTTTAACGCTATTTAAAATTTGGTTAAAAATAATCGTAATAACTTTTTATTATATGGTGTTGTTAATAATTATAATTAATTGTCAAAAATTGTTTTTATCTATAAACGTCTTAAATGTAATTGTAGATTTACCTGAACATTTCTAATATTTCCTTGTATTATAACGAGTAAATTGTTATAACTTTGCTAACATTAAATTTTGCTTAGTTTATATACGTTCTAATAGTGGTTGATTGAAGTTTTACTGGGAATTAATAAGTTAAACTAAAATGCAATTAATGCAACAAAAATTATTTCAAAACTAGCCTTGAAGTAGAACATCAATTATATAACATTTGTTCTCTTAAAATACATTTTATAAATTAGCTTTTGTTATCACACTCACTGTATTATCTCAATTGAGATTATTTGTTCTACATGAAAATCGATTAGGCTTACACAGAAATAATATATAAATGTTGACTCCTCGAGTATTATTAAAATCAAAAAGAAATATATATATATATATATATAAAACATATTTTATTGAACAACACGATTCAAATAAAGGCAATAAAACAAACCCGACAAACTACAATAAAATTTCTTTGAAATCAGACCCTGCATTTAAATAAAGTAAAAATATGTTAGTATACATTCTTTGTCGTACTTTATTTGATTGTAAAGTATTATATATAATTGTATTAACTAATAATAAACTACAATTGCAGGTATTTGTTTTACTTAAACACCTAAATTTAAATATTTTAAACTCTATTTGAAAATCTGATAGTACGGTGAATAAACACGAATAACACCAAAATACGAGTAAACGGTTTGTAAAATAAAACATAGCTGAAATATGATTTTTTATTAAACACCTTTAACAAACAGAAACCATTTTGTCCAAATGTTTCAGTAGAACATTCGATGTTTACAAAACAAAACAAAATAAAACAACATCATTTATAGTGTGAAACCCGGTTGAAATGCTAAAACTATTAAGCTAATACAAAGTTCCTAGTTGTAAGTGATCCGGTCGTTGACACTTTGAAATATCAGATTGGAAAATAAGGTTTAGTATTACAATATGGTTTTGAAATTGCCACCAATTTAAAGACTGGGGACTCAGGACGTGTTAGTTTAAGAAACCGTTTCCCGTTTTTAACCTAGTGCCAGATTGGTATGTATGAATTTAGTCACGCAGGCCGTGAGTGCTTCTATTTCCTGTCATTCTGTTAGTGAAGAAAGTGTTAGAGAGGTAACTTTCTTTTTTAAATTTTTGATACATTTATGTTTAAGTAAAATAAAATATTTTGCTTTGAGGTTATTTCTCCT
>JAGFPH010001690.1:13011-38678 GCA_018207615.1 Philaenus spumarius
CAACGCTGTACGGGTCAGCTAGTTTTATCATAAACTACAAAAACAATAAATTCAGACGTTTGATAAAAAAACTTCACACAAACTGTTATGGAATTTTATATGCAAACTGAAAATTTACGCAATAAAAATGTGGATTCATAGGCTGTAGGAACAAACTGCTTCAGTTCATGCCGAGATAATTTCTGACTTATTTAAAATTTTTTATTAATTTTAGTTGCAAGAATGTTTAATTTACTTTCAAATACAATAATATTATCTGGATAATTTGTTATGTTTAAAGTAAAGTAAGTATACACCATCGTAAGTAAAATTGTAAAACAAGTTTACAATATAAAAAGTAAAATTGTATAACATTATACAATTTTCATTTAGTCAAAGTTATCCATTTAATTAAAACTCTTTCCCAAAAAAAAAGGTTTTATACGTACGTTATGCTTCTCACTACTCTGTAAAGTGAGACATATACGAGTCCTAGTTTTACACTTTTGTAAGTTTGTATTAACGTATACAAATAAATAACCATAAAATTAAAACTAAAAAATGTTATTTAAAGTCACGATAGAAACGACGTATTCGTTATTTGTTTAACGAGAAGAATTACAATAAGATGGATCTTTCTTAAATTAATACAAAAACTCAATGCTTCAAAAAGTAATAAAACATCTGATTTTAACAAAGTTTCCGTTTGGGTTTAGTTTTTAAATTGCTCTTATACATGTAGTCTATGTACAATTAGTCATACATTAAATGGTATTACAAGGTGTTGTTCAGGTGATTTGAAAAAAGCTAAAATAATTCTTAATGTTTCAAAAACTAGTTCTTTTATTTATCAATCCAATCTAAGAAAAGTCTGTTATTTTTTCACTAACTCGGGAGGTACATTAATTATGATACAGTTATTAGAATTTGTATTTGGTTGTAGAAAATAACTTCCTAACCTAGTCTTGTATGCTCCTTAGAGAATTCTACACTAAATGATTACATTTTCATACTAAGGTTTAGCTGACATATTTCATTTAGAGGGAAAAATATTTGAATGTTTAATCTCATCCTTTCAGCTTGAAAATCATGTGCTTTATTCTTTTCAATCTTAGAGTGGCTTACTACGAAACTCTTCTTTATTAATTAATTGATTTAACTTCTTGAACTATAATTTCGTTAATAAATTGTTAGAGTTTTTATTCTTTTTGATAATTTGTAGCCTTATTTGACTCTGAACAAATTTAGAATATTTTATTGTAGTTATGGATTTAAACAAATAAAATCAATATATAGCTAACTCATTGAGATTCAACTATGTTGATAAGTTTACGGTTTATATAAACAACTTTTTTTTAAACTAAATGGTACATTACCTATATTTTTTTATTAGGCTGAACTTTACTAAATATTGATGTACGATAAATATGTAATTCTTTAAGAGGGTATACTAAAACAACATATAGAGTTTAATTGAAGTTTGATATTATTGAAAATAACTATTAAAACCACTTGATACTTATGTATAAGTTCAATGATAATAAAAGTAAACCTATATATCGTGTTTATTGTAATGTGTTACAGATTCATATATTTGTAAGTTTTGGTGAAGAGAGACAGTTATGACCAATTATTTTTCCGTAACCGTAACACATATTAAGTAAATAAAATACAATTTAATCAATAAAAACAAAATTTTTAAAAATCTTTTGAAAAGTTAACTAAATGTAAAGCAACAAAAGAATGAATTTAGCAAATGGGTATCCTAAGCACGGTGCCTAATGTAGTGAACAATAGATAAATATAGCAGAAATTGCATCCACCAGATTGAGCTGGATTCCAAGCAATTTCCTCTAATTGGCTTGATTCCATCCAGTCCATTCCAACTTCCAGTTCCGAACCCTTCTTTGGGTCTTGTTTATTCCTTATAATATTTAGTTCTTGAGCTTACTCTACAACTATGGCATCAAAGTAATTTAATTCATATAACTAGCATATTATGTAACGCTCTTTTGGAATATATACTGGACCAAATAATTGTTTGTCAACATAGTTACATACCTAATCAATTTTTAATTATAACTTAATTTTTGATGTGAAAAATAAATTACAAAGCTGGAATTAAACCGATTATCGGAACGAATTTTTTATTGAAATAGAAACAAAATGCCCACCTACAAATGCATAATAATTTTTGCTTTTGAATATGAGTATATCAATGAGAAGTTATAAAAGTGTACTTATTTATTTATTTGTGTAATAATTTAATACCATGGAAAATCTTATTTTCATTATCTTCCAAAAATGGCGACAGTTTATACATGAACATTAAAACGTAAACACTTCTCAAATTGGTAATCTATATGTTTAGTTTCAACAGAAGCCTTAATGTATACCAGCGGCACTGATAAAGAAAATCAAAATCAAATTAACATATTATAATACCACTAATTTGATTGTATTTTGTAGGGAACATCCTAGGTATTCAGAAAATAAATTAACTTGCTTTTGTTCATGCTTTGTAATAAATTTAGTTACTCTTTCCAAGCTTAAAACAAAATAAAATATTAAATCTTACGAGTTTTGATTTTTTTTGACAGTATACTTATTGTTACTTGGACAACAAAAGCATCAGGTAAAAGGTAGTGAAAGGGTGACTGGCAGTCAAAGTTTGCGACGTTTTTTTTGAAATTTCAAACAATTATTCAGCACAAAGCAAACTGACATGTAAAGTCTGCAATGTAGATTATGAACCCCAAACAGGCTATAATAAGGGAAATACGTTGGTGGTTGGGGAGTGTGGGTCATGGAGTGTCGAATTTTTATGATTAAGTTTATTTTCAGATTCTCCATGTCAATGCTAAAGGCAAAAATTTAATGATTTGGAAATGTTAAAACTTAAAAGATTGTTTATTTAAGATTCCATCTTTGTATTGAACAGTCAGATGGAATTTCTAAAAAAAACTGTATGCCTAACCTTAGGTCGGAGTTCAGCGATTTTGCCTGCAGTTTTGACTAGCCTAGTTTAAATGAATCTGCAAGTAATTCGTCAGTTGTAATGATTTGTTGTAAAATGTGTATCAACTGTTTGCTTTGAAATATGGGGAAGAAAAAGTTGGACTCCTTCCAGAACAAAACTCTCCGTTGGATCACCAACTCCCCATGGTACGTGTCGAACGTCATCTCTCAAGGGCACAAAATTACCGCACTCGAGGAATTCATCCTAAAATTAACCAATAGAGTCAAACACAGAGCCGAAGGGTCATGATACACACACATCCAACAAATCATCACTGATCCTGCACCTCCGCAGGACAGAAGAAAACGTCCCTTATGTCTGGTTTACGAACCACCATAAGTATCCAAAAATCCAAGCTCAATTCTTAAACACCATACACTTTCGTAGCCATTCCCAGCGTATTCCATGGATTCACCATCTCGTTCTCACACAAAATTTATTCCAAATTTACACAATAAACGTTCAATAAAGTAATTTTTCAGTTTCAGACAAGCAGCCATTGTTCTTAAAACAGACGCTGTCTTAAAACCGAGACTACGGTGTTGTCAATTTACCAGATTTTCCATAGTCGGTGTTAAGCTGCCTTTTAAGTGCCATAACTGGCGAAATCATAGTCGATCAGTTTCATTAAATATTTGTAAAATTGTACCCAATATTGTGTGTTTTCGTGAAGAAGACAAATTGCCATCAAACTTACTACCGCCATATTTTATAATACAAGGAGATAGATTTTCCGACTGGTGTTCCCTTTTTCACAATTTTTCAAATAATCCTAAAATTAATTACCTACTGCGTAAAAGGATAATTCTAATCATAACCTACTTTTATAACTAAGGGCACTCCAAACGGAAATTATTTATCGATTTTGATTTTTTTATGATGTCTTATTCTCCTGTTCTTCCTTTGTCCAAAAATATTCAACATGATATGGTTATAATTATCTTTATGTCCGAAAAAAAATAATGTATGCGTTACCATGGAAATATCATGGCTTTAGAGGCCACATGAATTCGCTGTATTACAAACACTTTTATAGTGTTCATTTTTGTACAGTGAGTTATTTTAAAGAACTTTGGTGAAGAGGAAGCTGGAAGACATATATGCTGCTGAAGAAGACCCAGACAACCCCACATACTGTCCAGTAGGCCATTAGCAAAAGGTAGGCTACTTATGAAACTTTGGCTTTTACGTTTTGTTCGTTTCCCGAAAGTCACTTTTTTTAAATTTATAATACACATATCTCGAAAACTATCCAAGATATCTTTTGAAAATTTTTACCACATGTCTATAACACAATTAGTTATCTAGTTCCTTACACGGGATTTTTTAAAAATATTTCAACAATTAACAAGTTATATAATAATAATAAAAAATATTAAAAAAGTGTTTTTTTTTTAAATCATAACGTTTAGGTTTATTATTTTATTTTTATTTTCTTGTGTACGAAACTGGAAAAAGGTACAATTTAGAAAAACCAATTATGAGTCTATCTTAATTACAACTTAAATTATGTGTATTATAGCTAAAAATTGTCGAAGATAAACATTTGGAGTGCCTTAAGCAAATAGGACGATATAGGCATGACGAGCTTGGATTTTACTTGGACACGACGTACAAGGAACATTCCTTACACATTTAGCGTTCAGACTTTTATCCAGGAATCAAAGTAATAGATTTTACAGAAGCCTTCTCCCTTTCCGCACTACCCTTAGGACAAAAACTCTTATCTTAGTTGGTAAGCACAAAATGCATTTATTTGCAGGGGCGTAGTAAGACATTTTTTTTGGGAGGGGATGAGTAAAAACATATATGAGTCATAGTGTTAAATATTGGAGTATACTCAATGAAACGTTTAATGAGTGATTGCTGATAATTATTAGTTAAATTAAATTACTTCATAACAGATCAATAGATCGATTAGAAATAATACTAACCATTTACTAATAATTTTACTAATAATTAAGTAATGTAATGCATTGTTTCAAACAGAAATAAAATTACAGTTACAGATAAAATTTTCAACTCTTTACACCAAATCTGCTGAATACTTCCTCTGCCGTTTTGTCAATTTCTCTGTAAATACTCAAAAGAACAACACCATTCAGCCGATCTTGCACATTGAGTTCGTCATATGTACGGAGCTAATTAGTCACATATATAAAACAACGAATTTTTATATGTTTTGTTTACTAAGAAATATGTGTCGTTTCCTTTTGTACAACCCCTTCTCACAGTGACAAAAGTAGGGTATATAATGAATCAACCTGTTTATATTTTTTATTGGAGTTGAACTTCTGAAGCCTATATTTTCTTCTCCTATCGGAACACATTTATACAGTGACAATGATGGCACTGTAATTTAATTAATATATGCGTTTGTTTTGTACTAAAAGTAAGTTTTTACGTCAATATTACTCGTTGAGGCAATAGATTGAGATCCAGTGTTTCCACAGTCTGATAATTTCAGGCTCTTAATCAATCAATTATCCATTTTGAAGTTGCGTTCAAAATGGACTGACTGGTTAAGCTTCGCTGGTCCAGAGAGAGTAAAAGAGAGGAACAGAAACGAATACGTGAGACAATATAAACTTTGCTGGACAGGCTGCGCGTCCGCGGCACTGCTTTGTTGTCTAGAAGCACTCGTACAAAGGCACCGATCTTAACGTAGCAACGTAGGTAATAGGCTACGTTTTATTGGTTAGACATGTAATCGATGGTGAGGCACACACATTCTCATTGTGTTCTAAGAGCGAAGAATAACTATTACTATTTCTGATCTGCTCAAAAGATATTCACCATTGGTGATGCATTTTTTTTAATTGACATTGGCAAAAATGATTATATGAAACGTCCAAATTTTCGGGGGTGGGGGTGGGGGGTAGGTTGTCCCCAAAACCCGGGGACCCCCGTTACTACACCACTGTTTATGATTATAAATTTTACTTTCATCGGTTGGGAGATATCGTTGAGTCGGTCAGTAATTCATCATTCAGTCTGGGTTTTGCTATTTTTATTTAGTTACATTATACTACAGATACAAAACTATATAGAAGTAGTGGCAGTGAAACTGTAAATAAATAAATATATATATATATATATATATATATATATATATACAATTATATGTATAATATAGTGATAAAAATGATCGTACATTAATTAAATGTGAAATTTTAAATGTGTAAAATTCGCAATAAACACAGAGGGATACAATTTGGGTGAGTTCCAAGAGCGATACTGCAATGCGAAGTAATTTCGTTGAACAAACTGCGACATTCAAGCAATATTAAACGGGTGTTTTGTTTTTTCGTGTTCTTTTTAATCGCGTTGTTTTGACAGAAAATCGATAGCTACTAGAGAGAGAGAGAGAGAGATGGTAAGCAATGAAAGGCGATGTTACATGCTGAAGTTAATGAAGGGATTCTATCTTTGTCGCTGTTTGACGTTTTAAATTTAAATGAAAATCTTGTTTTATTTTACTTATCGAAATTAATCTGTAAAAAGCCTAAGTAACAATATTTTACTGTCGAGCCTGTCAATGTTAAAATATCGACTGTTTACCTAATTTTATAATTTTACAAATAACTCACTGCAACTCACTGTTTAGTAAATTATAATAAATATCATAACATATCATATTGTTATTGTTTTAAAATATAAATGAGAAGTATAATTATTTCAAAAATATTCTTCTTAATAGTACATTTCTTATGGCAAATATAGGTAATAGCGTCACTTGAAGTCAATTGAAGTTGATCTCGAAACTTAATGTATTATTTTAAATGCATTAAAGATGATACATTTCCGAGTAATGAATAAGATACTAATGAAATTAACCAGTCAGTATGACCAAATAAAATTAAACATCCACTAGAATATATTATACAGGGTGTCCCCGAACTCTCTGGACCCCTTTTGTGGATATGTTTCTGGGATCCAGACAAACATATTTCACAATATAAACATGGGTCTACGGTGGTTATTTTTTAGTCTGTCTGTCTGTATGTGTTTTTTACAAAATACTTAATATTTTTGGAAGTAGAAAAGATATTGAGCTCAAATTTTGTACACCTATTTGTTGCGTAAACTTTTATCACTGTACGAAAAAATTTGAGCATTATTTTAAATATTTTCAAAATGGCCGCCGTTTAAAATTTTTAATGTCAAATATATAAAAAACCGCTAACTTTACAAAACAATTACAAGAGACAAAAATGTTTACATTTTTAATGACAAACACAATTTTGTTTTGTCTGTAGCTCAAAGGATAACAGAGATATAGAAAAAAAAGGAAAAATGTATTTATTGGTTGTTGTCAACAATAGACTTAGAATTACTTTAGAAACAAAATATTTTAATGCTATTATGAGCTAAACTAATAAGTTATTTGCATAATGTTTCGAGCACTTTCTGAGCTGATTCCACTAGCAAAAAATAATAAAAATGTTCATATATTCATAGGTCTGTAAATGCTTCGTTAGAGAGAGCTGGAGAAAGATTTCACTCATGTTTCAGATTATTCACAGAAACGAATCCCTATTGAAATATGTAGGGCGTTAATTAAGGTGTAAAATTTAATTTAATCTACGTAAAAAGAGCAGATAAATTTAATAAAATAGGTCCCATTT
Organism: Philaenus spumarius; assembly: GCA_018207615.1. Taxonomy (NCBI): domain Eukaryota; kingdom Metazoa; phylum Arthropoda; class Insecta; order Hemiptera; family Aphrophoridae; genus Philaenus; species Philaenus spumarius. The sequence continues at coordinate 20,638 of JAGFPH010001690.1, forward strand.
CTGTAACTACAGTAATTGTTGAGATATTTGACCCAAAACGCAAAATTCAGTCGCAATAAACAGCTAATACTTTTATTTCTAAACATGGTCACATTGTTGTTATTTATCATTCGATTTTCTTAATTAAGCTACAGTTACATTTTTACTTAAAAGGTGGATATTTTATAGTTCAGTAATTTATTTTTAAAGATTTGAGATTTGTGAGTAATCAAACATGGGAAAAATCTTTCGCCAGCTCTCACTAACGAAGCATTTCCAGACCTATGAATATATGCACATTTTTACTATTTTTTGCTAGTGAAATCAGCTCAGAAAGTGCTCGGAACATTATGCAAATAACTTATTAGTTTAGCTCATAATAACTTTAAAATAATTTGTTTCTGGAGTAATTCTGGGTATTGTTGACAACTACCAAGAAATACATTTTCCCTTTTTTTGCCAATATCTCTGTCAACCTTTGAGCTACAGACAAAATAAAAAAACTCATTGTGTTTGTCATTAAAAAATCAAACTTTTTTGTCTCTTGTAATTTGTTTGTAAAGTTAGCAGTTTTTGAGGTATTTGACATTCAAAATTATAAACGGCCGCAATTTTGAAAATATTTAAAATAATTTTCTAATTTTTCGTACAGTGATAGAAGGTTACGTCTCAAATAGGTATACAAAGTCTGAGCTCAATATCTTTTCTACTTTAAAAAATATTAAGTATTTTGTAAAAAACACATACAGACAGACAGACGAAAAAATAAGCACCATAGATCAATGTTTATATTGTGAAATATGTTTGTCTGGATCCCAGGAACATCCACGAAAGGGGTCCAGAGAGTTCGGGGACACTCTGTATATTATTTCTGAAAAAAACGACGATAGCCAATATTTGATGAATGCTACAGTTTATTTTTTTATAATCCTTCGTCATGTCACGGAAAATATTTTCACTCTTCGAGACCAAGTTAGACTTAATTAAATTGTTACCGTATGATTTTTAGTTGGTATATTTTATAGGAAGGATATATTTACCGATATTCGCTTGGTTTTTTTGATTTTGTTTCTGTTAAATGAAGTAATCTTATTTAAATTTAAAATGTCCCAAAACAATAGAAAATATAATCATACCATATACTTAGTTACCGAGTTTGTTTTGTTCAAAATAGTTCTTTTGAAGACATTTTCACATTTTATATTGTGAACTTTTTTAAATATTGCTTGAAAACGTCTACTACCGTAAAACAAATCAGGAGATTAAAATGATCAGCAGATTCACATGTATATTCAGTATCCTGTTTGATATTTACAATACTTTTTTTTAAAGGCTTGCATTGGTATTTAAAAAAATATTTTAAGTTATTAGCTAGTGTAAAATAATTAACATACCAAACTCTACACAAAATTAGTGATATCAAAAAGTATTGGAACTGTATGTTCACGTTAACATATAAAGTGAAAGCTTTGGCATGCTAAGGAGAGAGCACGTCAATCAGTATCACTATATCGGTTGTCATGGTGATGAACGAGTAACTCGATTGAAATGACGCTTTGATTACAGGTGTAAATCAATAACTCCCGATGTTTACTGACACCCGACGAAGACTCCAACAATATGTTGTAAAACACATTTAATGAAAATACAATTATGCATTAAATGACGAACGATCCATAATTCAAACTAATATTCATAGTTTTGTTGTATTTTTTATGATATATTATTTGTATTTTATAAAATTGTTTTGATTTGATTCATACTTGTGTAATTATTGGAATTTGTAAATATTTTACTTTCTTATTAAGCAATTTAATCTAGCAAAGCGAAAACTACCCTCGTATAATTTTGAAATTTCAAAACATTTTAAATATTAAATTTTTTTAAAACATATTTTGACTGAAATAAAGTGTCACTGTGCCACTCAGTAATGCCACTTGACAAGTAAAATATTGAGCAATTGTTGAGCAGAATTTATGAGTAGGACAGTTCGACAGTTGTGAAATAGACGTGGGAATGATTGATTGAAACACATTGATTCTCGTCCTCCCTCTCTGCATTGGTTTAGATACTCTTGTAAATTGAAAAATAAATCGACTGGTGACTAAAACATTGAAGCCTCTGAAATTGACAGTTTTCAACCCTATTGGGAAATTATAATTATTAGTAAATTACTGATAAAATTACTAACGTATCTACCTTTTGTCACTAACTGTAATTATTGTCACTTATTGTAATCTGCACAATACAAATATTTGGCATGGATAGTTTGACATATTACAATCTAGCCATTGTATGAAATAATAAAGGAAAGGAATTTGGATTTCATTATATTTTTGATAAATACAGTATTTCTACATCCATACTACGATTTTTTCCTCGGTTCTAAAATCTTGAAGAAAGGGCAAGAATATATTACAATTGGAGTTCAAAATTGTCGGGAACCATTACATTAAATTTATATATAACCTTAACTTATAATGAAAAATATTTATTAAATGTTTAATTTATATTAAGTCAAAGGCATACAATTTATTTGTTTTTTAATAAAAATAGAGAGTAGATGCAAAGAAAAGTATACTTTATATATTAGAATCAGTGCGGCAATGTGGTAAAAGTAGTCTACCGTGCTAGTAATTCTGTGATTTCAAAGTGTAATACGATTTTGACAAAGTAGGTGTTAAAAACTCTCACCAAAATAGAAGTTTTCAGAATCTACTAAAAAATATTTTTAGTTTTGTGAGAGAGAGAGGAAAATAAGGGTCTCACAATTTTGCCAGACACATTTGTACGTTTGATATTTTAGTCAAATAAAAATTGTATGTACGATTTGGAAGCCCAAGGACTCATGTATCTCCTCAGAGATTTCATCACAAGTAATTTTGGGAAAACCCCTCTTGTCAAATTCTTAATACTTTCTGGTCGGCAATGAAATGTAGTTTTCTTACTACCTTGATGTAATAATCTAATATATATATATTACAACGGACAAAACTCGTTGTAGGTCCTGGATGTTGAATTTATAAGTAATTTTATAAATTTGAATAATCTGGATTTGCCGCGGGCTAAAGCTGCATGTAGGTCACGACAATCATGTTGACGCGGGAGGGTCGTTATCTGGCTAAGTTAAACTCTTGGACCTTGCCTGTTCGAAAAGGTATAAGGACTTGTAAAAAAATACTTAAAGATTCAGTCGGGAAGCCAAAATCCAGGAATTAAATAAAAAACAAGATCTTCAGGAAATGCATTACGCTGACCGCGGGTGTATTTACTGCAAGATTAGATAATATTAAATCACAAAGTTACGTAAGATAAGCTATTAAAGTATGGGGAGAAATTCAATATTCCTCGAAATTGAAAAAGAAAAGGTTTTTTAGGCTTTTCATAAGAAGGCCTAAAATAAAGGTGAAATAAATAAGTTTTAGCGAAATTTTGTTAAATAAAAAAGTTAAGGGTAATCCACTAAGTTCAAATGATAAAAAAGTATATAAAAAATAAAGTTTTTTAAATTCTAACCAAAACAGGTTTCAGTAATGGTAAACAAAATGTATAATTAAAAAGAAAAACTTGAAATTTTATGAAAGAAAAAAGGTGATAGAATTTGCACCTTTACAGCAAAATAAAAAGTTAAACTTAAATTTTTATTAACTCAAAATGGTAAATAGTATGTTGATAACGTAGTTATGTAAAAATAGTCCAGTATTTAAAATATGTTTCGGGAGTAAAGTAAAACCCAAGTTTGTAGAAGATCGTTTAACTCCCTAACCCCACAATAAGACAACCAGAAGAAGAAACAAAGTGAAAATCCGGCTAGTTAACACTAACCAAAAGGACATAAGGAAGTGTAAGCAAAAAACCGGGAAAAACAAAAACGAAGACTTTTCCGGGAGAAATCGCCGCGGAAAAACGCGCGCGGGTCGTGTACGCGAACCAAGAGTCGTACGAACGTCACTCGAGTTCGGGTGTAAAGAAGACAACGAGCTGAATCCAAAAATGTCACCCTCATGGAAATCGGGAAAACCCTGGAGGAGTTACAGAGGAAAAGGGGTTTCCATAGCCTAAACTGCGAGGAACGAGATAAGAGAACGGCACGGCGGAGGGGCTAGCCAGAGATGAGTCGACTGGAGGGGGAGAAGATCTACCAACATACGAAAGTGGGCGTACTCCAAAAACAAAAGAAAAATTACATAAAACAATTTCTAAATCAAGTTTTAAAATAAAGGAAAAATCACCGTAAAATTCAGGATTTAAAATAATAACGTAGACTAGGAGTTTAAAATTGTCGAAAAAACGTATTTTAAAGACTTGTAATAATACAGTGATAGAAAGCTTAAGTTGGCATGGAAGTAGTGCCGAAAAAGTCTTTATAAACGATTGCTCGGGGAAACTCGAGAGCCTTTATAATTTTGCGATGTAAGTAGACACATCGGAGCCTTGATATTTTTACGACGTAAGCGGACGCATCAGGAGCTGTTACTTGTGTTTTATAAAATACTATAGCATGCAAGAAGCTAAGTATTTTCTTCGTTAACCTTATAATTTGTATAACAAGTGGGAAGATACGTCGTTGCGGTTTTAACCTGGAATGCAGCAATAGACACAGCATAAATCTACAAGAACGTCCGTGGCAACTTAGTCATTACAAAGTTGGCCTAACTTGGAGTATTCTGGAGGAGGAACATAGCCTGCAAACCAGCTGATACATGGAGTGATTCGAATAGCTTCCAGACCGGACTCCAGGACATCACCAGGCGACCACTAGGACATGCAACTGTAACGTCGAGGGAATAGTCGAACCGGGGCTTCAGACACGACATCACCACAACCATCTTTAAGAATTCATCCAACATTCTTCCAGACAACCCTACAGGAACCTATCGCCATCAACGAGACAACGCAACCAGCACGCAGAGCATATGTAGCCTGCCATTGTTAAACAACGCTCGCGGACTTCACATTAAACGTCGCGACGCCTGGACAAGTGTGAAAAGGTCGGTAGAAACGTAAATACGTTAGTCCCTGTTAAAAATTTGCCTGAAGTGAATTCAAATAAATTTATTTTAAATACTGGGTTACTTAGGATGTTAGATTAGATAAAATATTTGTATTATTAATTAAAAAATTAAACTCATTAAATCGTAAATTCAAATTAAATCTTTCATTGAAATATAAATTAAATTAAATTGAGATCAAAAGATTAGAATAAACTATAGTTAGGTAAATAATCAGTTCTGCCTTGTAGTTTAAGAAATTATTATTGAATTTGAAAGAAAAGTTATTATTTTGTATTTGTTGGAAAAAGGTAAATTCCAAAAAGGTTATTTTCTTTTAATTTTGGAAAAAGGAATTATTAAAATTTTATTTGCTTTATAAATAAACGGTATCAGGAAACTGACACATACTTTCTCCCTCATTATAGAAACTTAATAAAAAAATACTATTACCAATTTATTGTGACTTTTTTATTTTTAACAGTCATTTTCCCATAAAAATCCATAAAATAATGGAAAAATCAACTTTTCTCAAAAACGGCTCGAACGATTTTGATTAAAATTTTACAGTTTATAGTACTTTAGGTCCCTAATAAACTATAAAATTTTAATCAAAATCGTTAGAGCCGTTTTTGAGAAAAGTTAATTTTTCCGTTATTTTATGGGTTTTTATGGGAAAATTACCCTTAAAAATAAAAAATTCACAAAAATGAAAAAAACGCCTGGAGATACCGTGGATTAGTACCTCCATACCAAATTTCATCAAAATCGGACGACTGGTTTAGGCTCTAGGTCTGATAACATACACACAGACACACAGACACACAGACACACAGACACACAGACACACAGACACACACACAGACATCACTCCGAAAACCACTTTTTTAGGTTCAGGGGGACCCAAAACGGATATTTCCACCAAAAACTCAAACTCGAAAATTTTGACGAATACAATACTTTCTCCATATACTATGGTATAGGGGGAGAAAGTAAAAAGTTATTATTTACAAAAACACCTAGTATTCAAATATCCTAATAGTTTATGAGTTATAGATTAAGAATTGATACAGTGAAATTTCATAAAATATTTGCAAGCACAAATAAGCAAGTTACAAGGTTAGTTTCAGTGTACTCACTACTCAGAGGTTTACAAAAAGTAAAATCATTAACTTGTGTTCTAACTGAGCTAGATTCAAAAATAAATTACTGGAAGTATAACGTAGAAGTTTTTTTTTAGTCGGGATATTCAGAAAACTGAATATTCGACACATAGTTATTTCACCTAGGCCAAACAAAGTAAGATTGCCTATAAGACTTCCAGTAGGTGGAAATAACTTATTCTCCAACAAAGAATTCTCGAACAGGAGAGTTCCGTTGTAATGTATATATGGGGTAACTTAATTAGATTTCTTAAAAATAAATCTACAAGATAATATAACTGTCCACTTTCTTTTGCCTAGTCTAATTTTTGTAAATTTTGATAATCTGAATCAATTAAATAATTCGAAATTTTAGCAATAAATTAAAATCGTCAAACTTTGACTGCGGTAATTTCACGAAATTAAGTTTTAGAAAAAGTAATTTGATTAAAGTTTCTAAATTTTAGAACAAAACATATTGATTATAAAACTGCTTTCTGAACCATACAATCTTTACAAAATTTAACAATCTTATAAACTAACAAAACTTAATACAAGTCTTTATAAATTATTTTAAAATAATCTAAATTGTAGAATTTGATATGCTTTATAGAAATCCGTTTTAAGTTTTACACTGATAGTATTGATCCGGTTTATTCCAAGTATTTTACTATATTTTATAATGTTATTACTGAAATGATTGCGTGTTAACATGTGTGAGTTTGTTTGAGTGAAAGTGTTAGAGTGTAGTGTGTCGAAATGTTTGTACAAACGTTTGCATCAAACTAATTATGTATTCTTTATAGTAATTGAATTTTGTGTTTGGATAGTAATTGGACAATAATTTGTTTATACAACTGCAACATATTGCAAATGATTTGAGGGGAAATCAATATTGATTTGATTACACAAACAACAGCTATATAATAAATAAAACACATTTCAGAGGGTGGATTCATATTTGAAGAAGGGATGGCAGGATGTAATAAAAGTACGTCCATTTCATGTTGTATTCTGGCTGTTCAAACAATTTTATTCCAAGCCTTGAGGCTGATTTTGAATCCCCTTATAAAATTGGAATTTTTCCAAATTATATTGAACATACTAATACACGTTCTTTGCAAATTAACATAGATTTTGTATTAAATAACAATATTTACTATTGATAACTGTTTAATTCTTAAAGTTACATGGTTAAAATATATATGTTTACATGTGTAGCCTATACATATACATTTATAATACTGAATATGATGAGATATGTATATATTTCTGCTAAAAACAAAAATTAGATGCTATCGTCATTATTTGTTGGTTGTCGAGATTACACCAAATTAGTCGGAGAAAATTCAAATACTAATCAATATTTCTACGACCTAATAATCACAAGCGTATGTCGAAATTAGCAGATTAGGTTTAGCGAATGACACTAATTGCATCATTGATCAGCTATTCAATAATGTTGAATTAGGTTAACTGAGTTAATGGTTCACATTTAAAATGAATAATTTTAATATTTATTAAGTGAGTTAATGTCTAGAGCCATAGTAGAATCTTGTATTCATCAAGTCGACATTCAGTCTGTGACAGTAACGTACATATTGTGCCGTTTTTAAAACACGGGACACTCATTTCATTAAAACAATACATATTAAGTATATTTTCACGTACTTTTTTTGTAGTAGTTTCATAAATAAGTAAATTAATTTGTTTGCAATTAACTATTTTTTTTAGAATATATTTATAATATATAATTTTTGTTTAGTTGTTTTGAAGTTTATTTTGGAATTTTTTTTAACATAAAATTATTTTTTCTCAAATCTTGTTTATAGGTCCATTGGTTGTTGATGATATTTTGTACCTCAGACATCATCATGTTCAAATTTTTGTTCAACCCCGATCCCGTCTTTCGCGGGAGGATATCTGAGCCGTTTTTAAAACACGGGACACTTATTTCACTAAAACAATAAATATTAAGTATATTTTCACGTACCTCCACTTTACAGTAAGCTCACGACACCCAGGGACTTGTAACTCATAGCTAAACCCATGGGCGCCCATATGATATTTTATGGGGGGGGGGCTAGACCGGGGTATGGGGCGTAACACGTTCACTGCTAAGGATGCACATGTAAGCTTGACACTGGACATTATGAGAAGCGACCGACGCACAGTCCATTACACGCCAACCCCCGTATTGTATTCAAAAATGCATTGCGTGCACACGCCAACCTCCATATTGGGACTATTTTAAATACACAGTGCATTGCAGCTCATACTCGAACTCTTGTAAAAAATAAAATAAGAACATGTAAAATCAAACGGCACATAACATTTAAAACATATTTTAGTGCTAATCTCTTTAAAGAAAAATACCTGACTATAATAATTAATAATATACATATTTTCCGGGGGGGGGGGGGGGTTGTCGTGCCCCCCTCTGCCCATGGCTATACCATAATTTCATGCATACATATTCGCGCAAGCGTATAGACTACAACCGCTAACTAAATTCTGTTTCGTTAGCTCTGTCGGCCATGAGATTCATTTTAGGCTGTATTTTCTGACAATGTGACCCACCGAAGATTCCAGGACAGCTTCAGAAACAAATGTTTTACCTGATTCAAGTTAGTAATTCGTGTCACCAATAATTTAAATCCAGTTACTATGCCGTAATTTCAACTAAGTAAAACGTGTAGTAAAGGCGCGAGTGTCAATACTTTCAAACTTCACCTAGGCTATCTTAAAACTTTTATCAGGTAATGGGCAAATTTCTTTAATAATATGCTTTCAGATGCCTTTTGAGTTCACCACATATATAAAACAACACGTCAATAGGTTAATTTTCACGTTTCACCTAAATATTATTTTTGTCTATGAAAAGTCATTTTGTAATAGAGAGTAAAGCTAAAAGTATCTTCAAGAGTCGAGATTCAGTTAAATTTTAAACAAAGATGTTTTGATTTCTGTCTAAACAAGGAACTGTTGATTAAACTGTCTAAGAGTAAAATAAGTCACTAAATACGTACCAGTTTGTGAAAAAACTTTGCAAAAATTATATTTTCATGTTATAGCGTTGCAAAATGTTGTCGCAACAGGCAAACTGATTATGTAACAAAAGCTGTAGTAACAAACAAAAGTTATACCACGTGCGTACAGGAACTCATACATACTTTATTTACATTCTATAAACTGGCACACTTAAAATAAAGGCTTGTGATTTAATGTTTACAGTTAGCTTTTATAATATAAATGCTTCATTTATAAAAAATCCTAAAACTGTTTTTCTCAGTGTTCATTATTAGATTGATCTTGTTGGACGGAGTATTAATAAAAAATGTATCTACTCAACAATCATCACAGTTAAATTTAATATAATCTACAAAAAAAGAAACAATAGAACTTCCCAACAAAGTATTTTCAGTTGTATTTGTTATGGTGTTATAATGTGTATTGATTGACCGAGCGTAAGCGAGGTCTCAGTTTTAACTCGACCGTTCGGCATTTCATCTGTGTGTCTGTGTGTCTTTCTCACGATTACGGCCAAACGCCTTGACCGATTTTGATGATTTTTTGCATGAATGTTCCTTATTCCTAGACCGAGCCATGTATATATACGGTTTTTTTCCATTTCTCATTTTTAACCCCTTAAATAAAATAAATATTGCGGCCGGACCGTTTCTCTCAGTGTAACCTTTTTTCCAAAGCCAGTTTGTGGCTTAACCTAAGTCGAATTTAAAAACTAATAACATTTTGCTAAGAGCAAATTAAATTTTAAACAAATTGTATTCTTGATTTTTTCCGCATCTCTAATGGTAAGCTCACCAAATCGCTGTAAACTTCGAATTTGTTAAAAATCGTCCAAGTTTTTGTATTTCAACCATGTTTTTATACGTTTATTCTAAACCAATTCAAAAGTGTTCCATAGCTTTTTTGTAGATAAAGGTTTAAAGTATTCATATATGCCAGTAAAATTATTGAAGTAAAATTAAGAAAGTTATTAGCTCAAGAAACAATCACGTTCAGTAACGAAAGGAAAATGTTTAACTTTAGGCCTACATAAAAAGTAGTAAACATTTTTGTTATTTTTTTCATAAATGTAAAAAAGTTTCGTAATTTAGTTCTAAATAGAATTGTATATAAATATTTATAAATTTCAAATTTCTTATTTTGAAAACACGAGTTTTTGTGTTCCTTCTACAAGACTGCTAACAAAACTAGGCCTGTTTTGAATAGTAATTTATTTAGGAATATATCATTTGCCCAAAAATGACATATTATTATAAGAAAGTGTAGAGGATAAATCAAAGAATTGAACTGTGTACCTGTAAATTATCATTGTAAATTTCATAAAAGTATTTGACTTAGCTTTACTTGAATTACAAAATGAGATGAAACAAATGAAACCTCTCGGCGATAAAGGACATACAAAAAATGACCGTTATTATTTGTTTTCGCCATTCCGAATATTGTTAATTGATAAAATCAAATATTAGACTTAACGTCTTCAATATTCCACTTGTTCGTCGTTTAGAACGACGGCCGTTTCGGTTATTCAACCATTTTCAAGTTCATTCGGTTTCCCTTCGTCAATTTTGAACACTTAAATAAATAAACATGAAAACAAAAAAATGACCGTAGGACACCGTGGGAAGTGTTGGTACATGGGTTGAGATCACTATCACTATACGTTTTATCATTATTTCTAATATTGGAATATGTTGTGGAACTTAACATAACTTATGATACATTGTTAAGTTTGAGTTATTTAAGTATGTAAATATTTAATTGTATGTTGTCCCTCTATAACGCGATATTTTTAGCTATCTTACGCATTATTAATCTAAATAAAACACAATGCCTCTAAAAGAAAATCTTTAGCAGTTAAAGCTCAAGAAAAGAAATAAAAACGAGAACTAGAAATCCCAGAATCGCGGGAATTGTAAATAATGTTTCACTGGCTAAACCTTGTGCTTACTTCCTTACTGGCACACTATTTTTAACCTAAGCTCAAAACCACATTTGTTATTTTAACGAGCGAGGTCTACTGTTCACAGAACTACTAGTTATGTTAATTTAACTACAGCAATTATTGTCTTCACTAGATCTAGTTATAACCAAAAGGGTTAACATAATAATATTAATTACTTTTTCGGAGTGGCATGGCAAGCAAATTTGTATTTAGACTTACAGTGTCCAAGAGATGACCCATTTGAAATTATATATTTTTAATTTCAATAAACTTTATTTCTTTATTTTTGAAAACATAGTTTAAAAAAAATATTAGTCCTTTTCTGATTTTCCTAATTTATTTTACTAAGAAGGTATACATCATTTTAAATATTATAATGTATAACTTAAATTTAATAACTTATGTAAAAATTAATTTTAAACATTTTTTGTAAATTTAATTTTGAATATAGGCCTACAAATTAATTGTTTACATCCAATTTCTTTGCGTAATAGTTTTCTTGTACCAATTTATTGCCAATTATTATTATTGTGCTGTGGGTATAATAATTTTTAGTATAAAATGGATTGTTCATCAGGATTCTGAAAGCTAAGTAACAGACGTTATTTTCTTGACATATGTAATCTCTCTACATACTTTGTTAAACCTCAGAAAGGGCCCTAACCTAGGCTTCTGTATTTATACAATTTACATAACGCTTTGAGAGGGATACAATATATCATATTTGAGGAATTCGAGGTATAGTTATTACAGGTCCTTTAAAAATCACTTGACAAGTATAATTTGTTACTGTTCACTGTCTTATAAATTCATTATTTTGGAATAATTGTTATTAAAAACCTCAAACAAATACCACTAAAAAAGAATAGGCAGGTTTGTCTCTCTGGCTCAAATCTAAGTATAAAGATTATTTTATAAAGTTGAGTGTAATTACTTTTTGCCAGTTAGACTAATAAAGACGGGGGAGTAACATAGCATCAATGATTACATAGTATAAAACCATGTATCATTGCTTTGTACATTTATGGTTTCATACTATGTAATCATTACATAGCATGTATAAACCAAACGCCAGAGTAACTGTGTTGGTTTAAGGTTCTAACCGTTGCTATAGTATAGTTATCACGAGTAGGTTTGCATCAGCCAATCTATAAATAACAAAATACTGAGTACGACTGACTTGTGGCTAGTCTAGGAAATGAGGTTGTCTGCTTATAGTGTACCTGCTTTGCGTAAGTTAGCTTCACTTTAGACAAGTTTAGCATCTGTTAAAAAAAAAAACAGTTTGTTTTTGTTTCTTCAGCAACTGTGATTTTTAAAACTATAACTCTACTCAACTACGCAGATCAGATTGTGTCATCGTTGTTTAGTAGCTGCAGTTGCCATAAAAACTGCCTCAAAAAGCAATGGTGGAAAAGGTATTTTACAGATTCGCACCCTTCAAGCCAGCTTATAACATTTTCTTAGATATTTTGAAAGAGTTTGGTAAATATTGATGAAAAAGTTTTCCAAATTTGTGTAGGGGTGTGGGAGGGAATTAGTTTTAAAAATAGGGGTTTGGATATTTTTGGTAAATCCTTAGATCAGTGCTGCAGTATATTATTTTTAATGCTTTATACCAACAAATGTAGGTTAAAAATGTGTTTTTTGTTGCTATACAGTATTATGTCGGGTTAGCTGAGCAATAATGATCAAGGATTGTTTTTGGCGAAGGGAAGTAAGTAAGAAATGATAAGAAAATTTCTCACATCAAGTTTCCAAATGATCGGAAAAAAGACTAAGTTTGAAAAATCGGAGTAGAGTAAAATATTAGGAAGGGGTTAGTTTGATGAAAGGGGAAAGTTTTGACCAAAGTTTCAACATCGTGTTTACACTTATTCAAAACCGAGAATATTAAGTATACATTTGTCTACTACAAATAATATTAAAGAAGCACAAATAACACCCAAGCGATCACAAATTGAATCATCCAAGCGTTCAATCGAAGCCTTTCCCTACCCGACATACGTGTCTCAGTTCTGATATATTTATTGCTGTACAAATTCCCTGTAACTACTTAAGAAGGGAAATATTTCCCTATAAACATTCACAAAGAGAAATCGCAAAGTGGAAATAATAAGTTAATATTGAAGAAGTACGGCTGCCAACCTACAAGGGAAGTATTTCCCTCCCAGTTTAATATTTTAAAGAACGAGGATTATGTCTTTGATCTTTTCAATGTTTGTTCAAGACGTCATATTTGTACAAATCCTCTTACAAAGTTGTTTTGAATTGCCAGGAAAGCGTTTATAGTGTTTTTTATAACCGCTAAGGCCTCCCATAGAGGTGGGTTAAGTTGACAAGGAAAGGGGACTTGAGAGGGAGAGAGCTTTCAATTCCCCGTGGTTTTACACTTCTGAATTCATTCCGTGGAAAATATTGCGTAGCGGATATACTCTGTTCGCATAAAAATGTGCCCTAAACAAATTAAAAATTATATTTAAAACAAACATAACACATTAATATGTCGGGCCGAAGATTATTCCATTAATTACTATAAAGTTTACATTTCTTTAACCCTTTCAGTCCCAGGCATTTTCTCCGATTATTTTCTCCCAGGCACACTAACCGAGGCAATTAGTAACGGTGGGAAAGGAAAATATTTTGGCTTTTGGTTCGAGCTTATATCTATTGCAACCTTTAAATTGAAACTGTTGTATTCTGATGTAAAATATAGTGTAAGTGTTTTGCTGTCATGTTGAGAGTAATTTTTTAATGTACCAATATATTCATTCTAATATTCTGCTGTTTATTGTTTCTTGTATGTTGTTGCATCCTTTTTTAACAATATTATTTCGTGCCCATGGGACAAATGAAGTAAGGCCAGTTAAATAACAATCGGTATAGCAGGTTTATCACCATAATCATATAGTGATATATTTACTACAATTTAAGTAGTAAATTGTCTAATCAAGCATGAGACCAATTTAAAATAAATGATAATTAGTTTAGTGATTCATTCAGTGTGGATGACAGTTTATTCTTCTTAAATGGTTGGTAGGGAAAATATATTACGATGATATTAATAATCTTTAAATTTGACGAATGAGAAGAGCTATTTCTAAGATTACGACAGGACTAACCGAAATTCTTACACATATAAGTTAAATGATTAAACTATCAAATGAGAGATTCTTTGGTTAAAAACATTGATAGATAATGTGTGATGAAATATTATTTAACAATTGCATATTAGTACTAAAAGTAACTATTTGAACAATAATATAAATAAAATTAAACTAAATTAATAATTTTAGAATAAATTGAATATATATGTACAAATATTAAGAATAAATCAATACAAATAAATATAACAGTACTATAAAACATTTTACGAAATTAATAATAATTAGTTTAAAACGTTCACATGTTTGATTAGACCATTTACTAAGTAATATATTCTTGAAAATATGATAACGACCACAAAATAATTTTTTACAAAACTGTTAGCAATATTAATATAATCAGGTTAGCAAAGATGGGTTATAAGCTTTTAAAATTATTATAATATTACTTACGAAAGAAACTGTTAAAAATTGTTGCTCGACTAGCTAGTTAAAAAACGCATTATTTGTGACCTATGTACTAAGTACAGAAAATATATTGATAAAAACCACAACTTAACGATAGTAAATAAAATGATGTAAGACTTTTAAGTGTGGTTCAAGCACATTTTAGGACACTTAAAAAACAAAATGTAAACAGAAATAATCAACAAACGTCTATTAGTTGTATGAAATAGTGACTTTTCAAGTCATTCGAAGCCTCGCAACATTCATTGTTAGAGGATCATGATGACGTATTTTTATTGAGAAAGTTTTAGATACAAATCTGAGAGGGAGTAAAATGTACCTCTGCAATGCAGACACGCTCTACGTGCAGAGACTGGTGAAGGCTCCAACTCTGTTCCCTCCACGTTCATTGTCAAACGTGTTTTTATTACTTTTATTTATGCATCTATATTTTAATATTTTTTAATAACTTTGTTTACGGAGCATATTCAAGTACAGATAAAATGATTTAATAAAAGATACACAGGGAACATGTTATAGTAAACAACCCAAACTTTATACATTCAAAAAGGCAACAGAAAATTAATTAATTCAGTTCCTATTTATTTGCATAGCTTTAATGAACTTTTAGGTGTATAGTTTTTACATTATTGATGACAGACACACAAATTATCATGTATAGCGTATTTGTATCTGGAGAACAGCCATGTAGCCAGGATTTTGGTCAGGGATCGTCTGAGTCTGAAGGAGAGACTTCAGACTCTTTCAGTCTTTTCTTGGTGAATAGTCACTCACCTCTAGTTTGTGGATACTATTTAAAAGAAAAATGTAAAATATTCTTATCTTTAATCTTTGAATATTTGTAATTTTAGCGCATATTTTTGTATTCCCCTTATAGTACAGGTAATTTAAGACTTTCCTTCAAATTAACACCTAGGTGAGAGACCTGTTAATAATTAACTTTTTTTAAATTAAATTCTTTGGTGTTTTATTTGTAATAGTTTAATACAATATAAGGAGTTTTAATTTTCCAGCCATAAGTTTACATTAATGGGAATTTCGGTAATCGGTAAGTTTCCGGCTCTCTGTCTCTCTTAGTAAACTATAAATATCATAACAAATGGACTAGTTGGTTTAATCAATCTGCGGTCGTGTCTCTGTAGAATATGGACTGGGCAGATCAATGGATTTAATTAGGTTTCAATTAGTTTATAATTAAATTCTGTTTTAATTAGTTTTATGCGTTAATTTGTTAAATGTTGCACATTATTAAGAACAATCAGGTCAACTGTTGGAGCAAATGTTACTATCCAATGAATGAATACATTTACAATGTTTTTTCCTAAACAGTGTTTTAATCCTGAAAATGCATTAAATTGTATAGTGAAATAGAACACAAATTTAAAACATTCATAAGTTACATATTAAATAAATACAACAAATTAAATAATTTGATGAAGCTTATCTCATTTTTCTTTTGTGCTTGTACTCAGGGATATCTCAATACCCCGAATAAAAAATGAATAATATATAAAATTAGAATTATTAAAATATAATTATACAGTAAAACATATGAAATTTATTAAATAGTGGAAATCATTTCTTAAAATTAATTTCCTTTTTAGGTCAGACTTTTTTAAAAACATGTCAATTTTGTAAGATGTCATCCTACAAGCAGTTAGATTCAATCTCTGCATTGTTTCATCTTCATTAGCACGGCTATTGTTTGTGATGATACCTAGGCACTTTTTGGGAGTCCTCATCGATCTTCCAACCTTTCCGAAGATATGTTGCAGATATATAATGTGCATCAGATATATATATCTAGTTCAACTGATGCACATCTTTCTGAAGACTATAGTTTTCTCTGAAAGAACAGCTATGGTTCAGTTCCAGACTCAAAGATAAAGTGCAACAAGGTATATCCCCTCAGTTTATTCTTTCTATTAATTCTTCACTATTTATTAGTATTCTTTTGAAATCTGAAATACCATCGAGATGTTTGAACCAGCCTTATATTTTAGAAGATAGTCCTTCGGTGACGTTTCCAGCCATCTAAAGTATTTTAACGACACCAGGCCTACTGTTTTTATAATTAGCAATGTAGTTAGTTTTATGAAAATGGTTGTTTGTTTTCTTAATATCAGTCTTTCAGTCTGACCAATCACCCAGTCGGTGGCAAAAAGATGGCCTTGCAAGGGAAAGTTTTAAATAGTGTTCACTTTAGAATTTGTTTTTAACGAAAAAATGTATAAGCGTATGAAAACAAACTTATACAATTTTCAGGTAGTTGCAGGCCTTCGAGATGGTAAGAGCAGACAAAACCTTGATGGTAATCTTTTCGGCTTAATCTTCTGTCCAAAAATACAAACTTGGATGTGTGCATCGATTCCAACAATACATTAATAGCCGTACAATCCCATTTGTTTCGTACAGAACGTCTCTGTATGGGAGATTTTGGCTGTATTTGTTGTAAATCGAAGCACAACATCACAAAATCAGACATCTCTGTTTTTATTGATTTATTAAACGCTGATGCATGAAGGCTATGCAGTCGTTTACTGGTTATGTATTAAGTTTTTTTGCCTTGATTAAATGTTTCATTTTATAACAATAACTAGAAACATCAGAAGTTGGGGAGAGAAAACCTACATTGAAGGTATGGACATTTTTTCGAATCATAGTCTTAGACATTTTGATGAAATTTCATCTTAAGTGCAATCACTATACAATTTTAATAGATGTGTTACGTTTAAATTAGGTTTGAATTAAAGTCCTTGTGTCACTTTATTAGGAACAAAGAGTAATTAGTTTATTGCATGAGAACAGTCTCTGCGTGTAAGAAATGTTTGCAAGAAAACCTACTTGAAGTATATTTGCAGGGATTGAATGAGATAACCGTTTTATTTTCTCCAGGGATTATAAGTATTCTGTCTGGTGCCACGATTCCCTTCACCAACGCTCACACAAGTGTCATATTATATATAACCCACTTATGTTAAATAAAGGCTAAAGAAATTACAATACATACATTGACTTCACAAGCACACAGTCTAATCTCAAATCAGAAAAAGCTTAATGACACAGCATAAATTGCAAAGTATAATGGGTAGCGATCTCCATGGTTACTGCTCTTTGATTGGCTGACTGTGACTAAATCTTTTCTGACTGAACACACATAGTAGAAAAATAAGTCTGTGCTCTGTAATTTAATAAAAAAATATAACTGGACTAGACCGTTTTGATCGGATTTAAACAAACAAGAGTTTAATATGCAATACAATCTTAAAAAGTCGCAAAACCTTAATTTGTGATTTTTTGTGACTAAGCTCTTTTTGAACGCCATTTCTTCAATATGTTTTGTCGAGCAATGTAACCGCAAGGAAGCAAAGGTAGCATTTTACAC
>JAGFPH010001690.1:38688-63559 GCA_018207615.1 Philaenus spumarius
CATACTTGTAAACATTCATTATATGAGGTAGTAATATTAATGAGTTTTAAAATAAAGGGCAGACAAGATGAAACCAACTTTTGAAACTGGATATGTCTATAAAAACATATTTTACTTTTACAAAACAAAAAGTTCAATCACTGGTGAACATGGAAATTATATTTGTAGCAAACATTTATATAAATAAATTACAAGTATCTTTAAACAAGATGAGGTTCATCTGTTCAAACATGGTTTTTACCAACCATATTTTGTAGGAAATTTAGCTATTAAAATTACAATACACGAACAAAATCATTTTAAAATTTAATTTGGACATGTCATTGCTATGCTTTGGTTACACTGCTAACAGGGTAGTAAACTACGTAATGATTTGTTGCCCCCAAACCACTTAATTCATCTCCAATACAAGCTGGCACCAAACCACACAAACCCAATTGCTGACTGTTGTTAAGGGTAGGAGGGTGTGTTTGGCGGTGAAATCTGACATATAGCTTTTGCAACAATGAAGTATAGTCCATGTGCTGTGGACACTGCAGTAATAACTGTTCAAGTAAATATAATTCTGTTTATTACAAATTTTGGATAATTTATATTTTAATTTAAAAGTATTTTTTTAGGTTCGGACATTTTGAGTTCTAGGAATAATTGTATAGCTCGACTCTGTCCATCAGAATGTGTTCTACTGCTCGATTTGATTTTATCCACTTTACTACCGTGGGTTGTTACTTCTCAAATTAACTTAAAACTTTAGACGGGTGTTTGTAAAAATATGTTTGGCGTTGCTTGAATGGTGCATTATGACATATGTTTATTGTTAAACCTGATGTCAATAATTCATTATCAAAATGTACTGTAACATGTGTGCGTAGGTAGTGGTCCAGGAATTAAAGTTCACAAATTTAGCGGACAAAAATAATCAAAAAAAAAAAATTAAAAATAAAAAACTATTGCAACAAAGGAACGATAAAAATGTGACGATTTTACTTTTGAATTCTGATAGCAGATTACTTATGTCTGAAAGTATTTCTTCAGGAGGATTCCAAATAGCCAAACATACAAAGTTACTTTAATAGATTATAAATCTTATTCTTTTTATATTAAATACAGATTAATTAATACATTTAAATCATTTTATTTTGTGTTTGTCTTAGGAACTCTTAAACATTGAATAATTTTTTCCTTCAAGATATTTATTCACTTTTTCGAATATTTAAAGTTTACCTTTTAATAAATAGTGATATTTCAGTTTAATTTTTATAGAACATATTTTTGTATCTTGCGTTTAGTTTTTTATCATATGTGATAGGTTATTGAAAAAAATAATACGTTAGACAAATCCCAGGAATTATTATTATCTTTTGTAATAGTACAATTACAATACATAGTTAATAACCTACAACAATATTACAACAATGTAATGAATAATAAAATAGACTAAATTTCTCTACAAAAATATTTTAGTTTTTTAAACGTGTTAAAATTCTTGCCCTTCGACCACGCGTATAGATATAACATAGCCTCCCTGTTGAAAAACCTAGAAAATTTAAATGGTTCACATTTTTAGTTCTTAGTTTAGTTAGCTCATAATAGTAATTAGATCAAATCAATCTAATGAAATTATATTTTTCTCTTAATTTTTTATTTTATATTAAATAGAAACATAAACCCACGCCTGTGATTTGGAGTGAGTCTGGACTCATATAATCAAAAAACTGGTGTGGGAGAAGGTAAAAAGCAATAAAAAATAGTTATATTACCTAAATAAACTGAAAACACAAAAAGAAACAACAATACACATTTATTCAAATATTTCGCAGCCAAAATCAAAAGAAAATATCTATTATAAACCATAGTAAAAAAAAGTCACATATATAAGCGCCCAGACAGCTAAGGCTGAAATCCGCCAATGTGAATATGTACAATAATCCAATTATTGAAACCTGGATTACTAAATTCACTAAAATTGAAAATGGGAATTAATTTAAGTCAGAATTACTAAAGAAGTGATTCATCGTTGGATTTTTTAAATTGTCTATATTTTTTGTATTTTAACACAATTCTTAAAATTGTATTACAGTATTTGCTAGTTTTGACCTGCTGAATAACATGTTAAAGTTTGGTGGAATGGTTGCGAGACCCTGTATAACTACAGTCTGATTTATATTAGAACCGTTCTTGGTGGCGAGAGGTTGACAGAGTGGAGGGGCCGCGCTGTTGCCAAATCTACACATCGCTATACTGCCAACGAACGGACTTCTCATAAATGTAAACGCTGCTTTACAACATTGCATATGGTTACTATGACAACCACTGGGACGGTAATCGGTGGTTGGCTCTTTTAGTAGGAAGCCCCTATCGCTCACCCTCCCCGCCATTGTCAGCCAAGACTGTTCTACTTTAAATCAAACTATAGGGAAGGTTCACTTTAAGGGCTGATGGCTAGTATGGGCCAGTGCTTTTTTTGTGGTAAATATGACTGTTTTTCTAAAAATGCACTGTTAATATACATGTTTGTATATTTTATGTAGCTTAGTGTGTTTTTGCGCTGCTAGTAGTGTCACTGAATCAATCTTTCAGTTACGATGAATGTCTATTTCATCTCTACCTGT
This sequence comes from Philaenus spumarius, assembly GCA_018207615.1. Lineage (NCBI taxonomy): Eukaryota > Metazoa > Arthropoda > Insecta > Hemiptera > Aphrophoridae > Philaenus > Philaenus spumarius. The sequence goes on from JAGFPH010001690.1 coordinate 41,301, forward strand.
TATATTTCTTACATTATTTCACCCAACAATTAATTAAATTTTTTGTAGATGTATTTTCATATTATTATTATTTTGAATACACCATGGTTTAGCTTGATGCATTGAAAATCTCATAAATTTACACCAGAAGCTAAATTTGCATAGATATCTTTCGCCAAGTATACTAACCACTCACTACCCAATAGTACAATACGGGCTACCATGAGAGAAAAAGGTTTGGCGAGTGGTTTTGGAGTACGGTTTTAAAGAGGAAACGGTTAAGAGGTTACCTTGTATTGGGACGGAAAATTTCAACTAATGCAGATTATAAATTTGTAATTTACTTTCATATTTAGAGCAATGATTATTAAAAACATTAAAAGTACTAAGGTACTGTTTTAACTAGCCTAGGATGTTTTATAATAACACATTGTAATTTTCCTAATTGTATTTAGGCTTAGTTATATTAAAACAATTTCTCCTTACATGTTTGTTTTCTGAATTTTTTTATTTTAAGTTTATTTTGTTATGCTTACTAAAATATATTGTTTATGGAATAGACTTAAAAATGTGTTATTTCAGAACTCAATCTAAGTAGTTTTATAAAGAAATGACAAATATCTACAAAAATATGTCAGAATGGGATGGCATTTGTTTTATTTTGAAGACACTGTGCAATTAAAACGTTTTGGTATAGAACTGGATAAAACATTATTTTTGTGGTGGCTGAAAACTGTGCTAATGTTGAGTAAATTTGTATATTAGTTTCTGTTTCCTGTGTTATTTTCCTCAACTTAAAAACAAATAATTGTATAGTGTGTTTATAGAACAAAGTAAAACACAAAACTGATATTTTTTTGTATCATATATATACATAAAATATTGTTTTTGTTAATTATATTTCTCTGTTGTAGTTGTTATTAATCAGCTCAATGTAAAATTTGTATTTGGTAAACATATACACTTAAACGAATGCCAAAGAAGCTTAAATTATTGAAAATAAAGGATGGCTTATAAAGTCATCCGATTTCTGAGAAAATTTGCTTATGAAAATAGAAACCTTACTTCCATTTTTATTCTTTTATTTTTGGTTATTTTTTTCTTTCGGTAAATAAAGTCAATTTATTGAAGCTAAGTAATTAGCATTTTATTTTGAACCATTTACAACTCAAATATATTGAAATTTGTTTAGTGGCCCAGAATGGCGTACCTTCTCACACATAAAACTGCCACACTGTTTACAATTTTAATCTTGTTTCAAATTAAGAAAAATAAATAATGACATGTAAACCGATCACATAGTAATAATAGCGTATACGTTTGTAAAACATATTTTTAGATACCATTTGAATGTTGTTTATATACTGTGTAGTTTATATGTTCATGTATTATAACATCTCCTTAAATATGAGTTAATTGTCTAAATCCTTTTCTCTGGAATTGATGAGCAAACACTACCCGAGCATCTCTTCGCCAATGACAGACTCCTTAGGGACTCGAAGGAAACTCAGTTTACTTTACCGGTATTGTATTTACAAAGAAGGGTCGAATAATCCCTGAGGACCATAACATGGAAAATGTTAAAGTTTTAATTGTGGGAGATTGTTATTAAAACTCGTAATGCTTACACGAGGATAGGCAATGTCACTTCAAATGTAGGTTTGTTCAATCTCTATTTTCTTTTAGTAAATATGTTGTTGTTACTCTATCATTAGTATGAAGTGCAAACACATATGGAATCCAATCAATAAATGTTTTGTTGACTATTTGACTAATCACTATCGATGTAGTGCGAGTCGTTCCATATTTCATCTAGTTACCTTGTCAAAATAAAAACGTCCAAGGATACAATTTGTGAAAAATTTAACTCTAATCATATTTTACCCTAATTGATAATTTTATAAAGTTATTTATCTATAGGTATAATTGTCAAAATGCTTGATTTATTTTCTTTTATTGAGGACCTGATTGAATTTGTATGTTAATTTGTTTTAAATCAGCTTGTTAAAAATCAATAACTAATTATAGTTCCAGAATCCCTAGTATTTTAATTATAATTATGTTTATGTATAAATCAAATATCGAAACTAATTGAAAGATATCTTGAAACATGTCGCAAAATAAATAATAAAAAAAAAAAACAAGGATTGTTAAGCCAAAGGTATTTATAACCAATATTTATTAATTGAAAATGTATAATATTTGGATACGAGTTCTTAATATCAGAAAATCATGTTTTCAGTTTTATTAAAAAATTGCTCAAATACGTTCAATCAGTGCCTATAATCAAAAATACACCTGGTGGAAAATGTATTTAGGAATGAGTCGCGTTATAAATTGCAAATTATTGAAGGGTTGTATGAATTGTGCGAGGGTAGAAGGCTGGTAAGCACCACTTTTAATTAAACCAGCTCCAAGACCCAACCCTTTATCTATGTTTAGTCAACAGTATTAGCTACATGTTCATTGGCTGGAAATTTTCATTAAGGGTGTGAAACTGTTTCATTTCCACTCGTGTGGAATGTTTCATTCTTTGTAATACAGTGAAAAAGTTTTACAAAGCTTCAGAATTTACAGATGAGTAAAAGCAAATTATAAAAAATATCTAGTTAATATTCAAACTTAAAAGAGAAAAGAACATAAAGAGAAGTATTTTAGTTTAAAATCTTATTAATTCAAATTAAAGTACACATTGTTGTTTTATCGTATTTCTTGTAGGAATAGGGTATAACATATTACGTAAAAGAATATCGAGAATAGTTTACTCTTCAAACTTTAAACAATTAGATATAAATTAGGCAGTTAATCTGGGATTGTAGTTTTAGTATTAAACTAGCTGATGTACCCGTTCTTCGCACAGGAAAACTGCGTGTAATTTGAGAAACTTAATTTTAATTACTATGTTTGTATTTGCCCGTTAGTTTACCATTCGTTGACAATGGCTATCCAGTTTCGCCACGGAGAGGCCGGCAAACATGGAGAACATATTATTTACATATTTACAATTTTTACAATAACATTTTTACAATAACACTGTTATATATATAAGCTAGTTATTTATATAAGTCGGTAGTTTTGAAGAAATCGTTTTTTAATAACTTTGATCCCCCCAAACTCCCCCTAAAATTTCAAATTTTTTCAATCCCTTTCTTAGTGAGCCCCTATGGCCCTAGAGGAAGCTACATACCAAAATTTAATTCCAATCCATTCGGTAGTTTTGAAGAAGTCGTTTTTTAATAAATTTGATCCCCCCAAATCCCCCCTAAAATTTCGAATTTTTTCAACGCCTTTCTTAGTGAGCACCTATGGCCATAGAGAAAGCTACATACCAAATTCAATTCCAATCCATGCGGTAGTTTTGAAGAAGTCGTTTTTTAATAAATTTGATCTCCCCAAAACCCCCTAAAATTTCGAATTTTTTCAAACCCTTTCTTAGTGAGGACCTATGGCCCTAGAGAAAGCTACATACAAATTTCATTCCAATCCATTCAGTAGTTTTAAAGAAGTCATTTTTTAATAACTTTGATCTCCCCCAAACCCCTCTAAAATTTCGAATTTTTTCAAACCCTTTCTTAGTGACCACCTATGGCCCTAGAGGAAGCTACATACCAAATTTCATTCAAATCCGTTCGGTAGTTTTGAAGAAGTCATTTTTTAATAACTTTGATCCCCACCCCAAACCCCCCTAAATTTTCGAATTTTTTCAAACCCTTTCTTAGTGAGCACCTATGACCCTAGAGGAAGCTACATACCAAATTTCATTCCAATCCGTTCAGTAGTTTTTGAGAAATCGTGATGAGTCAGTGACTCAGTGAGTCAGTGAGTCAGTGGGTTTTGGCTTTTATATATATATATATAGATTACGTGCCTTCGCCTGTGTATTGAATACCTACGTGACAATGGTTACACCCAATACCATTAAGAGTAAAAGATTTCTGGCCTTCGATAGACATTATTTGAAAACTCTATATATAATGACAGGTGTGACAATAATTTTTTAGAACAGAGAAAATATATTAGGAGAAGGATGCTTATTTATTTTGATATTATTTAAGGCTTTCTTGTAGAATTAGAACACATGCACTTTAAGACATTCAGAAAACAAATGTTGACTCAAAACCTTGTGTTTAAAACCACGATATGAAATTTGTCATTGAACACTTGCGACAGTTTTGTGTAAAGAGATTAGGACTGTAAATCCTCTTTTCCATCCAACCCACAATATAACAAATATAATTAAAATAACAATAATGAACTACTAAACAAACTTATGAATTAACTTTTACCAATAAATGTAGGTATTCTCACACTCGTAAGCATCAATATTTACATTTACATAAACTAAGAAATAAAAACAACTCAGATAAGTAGGAAATTTCATAAATTTATTATATTAATAAAGTACAAATTTAGAATGAATGGATATTTTGGTGAGATTAGGAATATAAACCCATTACAAAATGTTACAGAAATTTATATAAACTACAAAATATTTGAGAGAGAAAATGAAAACTGTTCTGTTATATGTAATGTAAGTTGTTGCAATTAATGAAAACAGTTTTTATTATTAAAAATAGTAGCTTTTAATAATACAATTTTAGTAGAATTGTCAAGACTGTTGGAGCAAGAAAATTTATAAAAGGAAACAAAAAGCAGTTCTGATATTTCGAACATCCCAATTAAATAATTAGCACAATACAAAGGATGCAATTAAAGGCGTTGGAACAGGAAATACCATCTGCAGGTGGCAGCATGGATGAAAACGGGGGTGTTTTTCCTGTTGTTTACGCCTTGAACAATGTGAATTCATTTTTGTTGCTCTTATGGATTCCTTCCGTGTTTGTATACATCGCGTAATTCATCTGTAAAGTTTTGTGTTTTACCAAACAAATGGTAAAACAATTATTAGTTTAGTGCTTAACTTCTTATACTAATTATAGTCCTCAGCTATTATAAATATAGGGCATAAAGGTTGTAAAACGTAATGTTAAAAATTAATCTTTTATGATTAAAAATATATATTATATAATCTCAAAACGTGTGTTTTTCGTGTAATTCTAATCCAATGAATTTCGATATGTTATCCGATAAATAGACAAGCGTCACAGAAAAAGATTCCTATTTTATTAATTCCTCAGGTCGTAGCACCAAAGTTTAAATTTGAACCGAACCAAACGATGAAGCATTCATTTTCCTTCAAAGATTACGCATAATGAAAAATGTAAGCAAATATTTGAAGTACGGAGGATATTAAGTCTGCTGAGCATCCGACGTTTCCATTTCCGAGATGAAGTTTGAAATGAATTAACCCCTTTTGTTTGAGTTACAAACATATCTTTGTATTAATTTCCTTTCTTAGCAACCCTTTCGTAGTGGAAATAAAAGGAATATGATGTTTTAAATATTGGGTTTAATTTTTGTGTTTATATGAACTTAGTTTTTTTAAACTTAAAACTGCGTTTATGAAAACCACGTCTTTAATAAACTTTCATAAACTTTTATTCCGGCTGACAGTGAATACTGTCTATGTGCCAAATCCAATCACAGTAATATAAAATTTTATGAAACTGGTCAGCGAAATTGAAAATTTTGTTGATACAAAATTCCTTGTCAATCTAAGGGCTTTCCAACAATGGGCAACAAGTTGAATTGTTACTTTAAAAATAAATAGGTTTAAATTGATAAATTTCTACAAAAGTTGTTTCTTATTCAATTGTAATTTTTAATTCAACATAATTGGTAAAATTTAATTAAATTTACACATTGGCAGTGTTTTAAATAGTTTAAATAAGTTTAATCAGTTAACTATATCATTTAGTACCTATTCTATATTTTTGAAAAAATTTCTGTAAAACTCATTTTTGTTTGTAGCAAGTGAATGGATGGACTAATTTATAATTTTCCTATCACCGAATTTGTGGAATTTTAAAGAGTTTTAATTTAAGGTATCACCAGTTTTATGTATCCATTAAACATTTTAGAGATGGCGTTGGAGGGAGGGGAGAAGTTGTTAGGAATTTCATAAAAAATAGTACTCCTGCAAATAAATAACCGTCCTAAGATTAAGTTTTGCAAATTTATTTCATCTTGTAAATAATAGAGTTTGCCTGTAAAAAGATATATAATACTCTTTATAATAAACCAGATATTTATTAATATCATTTATATAGGTGAGAAGCTTTTACGGATATACAAATTAATATACTACTCCAATTTGTATTTAGCTTTATGGACTCTTTAATAACGAACATACAATTTTCATAATAGAATATTTGGCCTATAAAGGGCAAGGTCTTACTATTTCTGTGGGGAACCTTTTACGGAAATGTTACGTTGACTTTAAAAAAACATCCTGCTGTTGACCTTCTATTGTAGTCTTCAAATAATTAAACATTTCTGGAAAATTAGAGGAAAAGGTATTTATCAACTCTAAATCTATAACAATATATTGATATTACGTATAATGTAGATTCTAATGTATTTCTTTTGAAGTAAGTCACTCTGGCTCCATATTCAAATGTTTCTGTGTAAACAAATTCATTGAAAACAAATTATTATTCTGAATGATCAATTAGGAGATGACATGTTTCGTGAACTTTATTGCATTGATTCCAGAAATCTTATGTTTTTGTGTTCAATGTATTATTTTAATTTCTAAATTACTTTGGCAACATTATCAACACAATTCGAATAAAAGATTACATGAGTTCTTTAAAATTCGTATTTTTAGAACACATAATTTTCCTGATAAATGAAATATTTAAATATTGTACACCTTCATAAAGTATAAAAACCAAAATGTATTAAAGTGTAACCCGTGCTCTGTTTTGGAATAAACAAACTAACTATACATAAAATATTAAATTTCTCTTTAAATATAGTTTTAATAGTTAATGTACCTCAATTTAACAACCAAATTTTATTTTTTTAAATCAATATTACATTGATGAATGTGAAATACGAGGGACAATGTCGAATTCATGTGTGTTGTATTAACATTTATTCAAGTGTATGTTTGCTTAATAAACTGTATGCATCTGTTTAATCTGTATCTTTTTGCTTTACAATTTCATAATATCTACAATAACTCTATTTGTACCTATTTGTCAGTCCTTTGTCATGGCAACCAAATAGATGACGTCGTTTATCTTCTCCAGCACTTCGAATGGACCGGAAAATCAGTTGGGGAAGCTAGAGCGAGGCAACGTTCTTATTTTATATTCTCTTCAGTCACAAATATAAAAATTGCAAATAAATGACACAATCATTCATCAGAATGAACACACTGCTCATAAAGTATCAACACATTTTTAAGAAAACGTGCATACATCCAATAAAAATGCTTAGAAAGGAGACTGAGACTCTGTGTAGGCCTACGTCCGATGTGTGATTGGTGGATAAATAACAATCAAAATTTATAAAGGTTTCAAACAAGAAGGTAAACAAGGAAGAGAAGTGAACTCGTGGATGTTACATAACAAATTCTATCATAAGCACTTATATTTCGAAAAATGAGAATTAAGTGGGACCAGTGAACTCGCTATCGTCTGAACTAATTCTGTATAAATAAGTTTAATTTTATTTCTTTTATTTTATGAAAAACTTGAATTTTTACTAGAATTCATTAGCATACTCAATATTTTTCTGATGTATTACTCAATTCACGTTTTTTTATTATTCTCGTATTTTCAATACATATGTTTGAACGGTTTTCAGTGGTGCGCAGTGAATCCTAAGGCTGATGTCTTCAAATTACGTTTAACCTTTATTTTCCGCATGGACTCCTCCTTATCGTATATAGGACTACACTTACGACCGGGCCCAGGCGTTGCGCTTCATCCAACATTCTCTCGGAAAATGTTGATAAATTGATGGTGGTTGCAACTGTACAACTAGTGCTACAGACATCTCATATCCCCACTCTTGAACCTTGACGTACTATACAACGATTATACTTAACAAAACGGCTTATGGTAATTGTTTTATGTTGTTCTTTAATACTTCCCTCTCATGCAGTTTGTTTCATCTAAATTTGTCGTAAACTTCACTATACAAATTACAAGTAACAAAACTACAAAACAAAAAATAAATAATAAAAATATACATATATTAAAAAATACAAAATATGGCGAGTAAAAAAGAAAAAAAAAACAAAAAAAAAAATATTTAAAAAAAAAAAAAAAAAAAAAAATTGAGCCAAGAAAATAAGATGCAGAATTTCTTAAAGACAAGCTTTAATAGGAAATATTCATTACTTATACTCTACTAGGTTTTCTATTTTATAGAAATAATCCGAGTTATGGCAATATGAGATAAAGTCATGATTGTATTTTTAATCAGAAAGTTGCATGCATCAATAAACACCCTACCGAGTAAACACAGTAAAACTTTCCATGTCGATTGCTTTACCAGGAGGGGGTACTAATGTGCATTCGTGCGTTCATTCTCCTCGTCTGATGAGCAACGCGTCGCCGTTTTGTCGCGACAAACGCCTGTTAACACTTTCACAACCCCCTTTCCTCTTCACATCATAATCTAAATACTACTCTTGTTAAGTCAAGTTTGTATCTCAATTAATAACTTATTTAAAATTATTGCAATACAGAAAAATGGCAAGTATAATTGTATTTATACTGGATTAAATAGTAAACACTTTCAATATTGTTGGGGTGCCTTTTTCGAACAATCGTAATCATAAGAGTATAACAGCAAAAAGTGAATATACTGAAGAAAAAGGAGTCCTGTATTTATTTAGGATTAAAACTAGTTATCTAACGTTTAATATTTCCAGACATATTAGTCCAAATAAGATAACACGTTTAAAGGGAGAAAAACAAAATATAAGCTATGACAAACGCACAGGACAACAACACAAACATTAGGCCGACAAACGCACAGGACAACAAAACAAACATTAGGCCTCAGCAATTAAGAATTGCAAACAATTTATGGAACGTATACTTTGTTGATCACTCAAATTTAATATTCTAATTGGTTAAATTAAATCAAAGTTACTAAATATTAAAGGAACTACAATAATTTGATGAGTAATGGATTTTGGAAATTAAGTGTTAATTTTTAGTTTTGATGATCAACACAAAAACAGTAGTATTAAAATAGTGTTATAGCTAGTTATACTGAAGCTGCGAGCACAATTCTGGTAAATATATATATATTTAATGGTATAGGCCTACGGTTGTTTGTCATTTTTAATGGTTTGTCAGTTTTCATAAAATAAGACCGTAAAATATACTGGAAATGGAACTGACTCTTCTTCATTTACTTAAAACCATCAATATAAATGGTCCAGTGATTTGAAGTTCTAATAGTAAAGTTTTAATACACCTTGTTACTGTGCTTTAATGTTTAGATCATATGCTCTCGCAGGATGCAATTAGAACTGCGGACTTCAAGCTCAATACAAAAAATTATTTACAACAATATAAATATTCCTACTTAATGATTGAAACTAGATAAATCAGTAACCTAGTAGCAACATGAAGTTTAGAAAATTGATGCTACTATTTAGGAACCGTAAAACGCGAAACGAATAAATCATTCTTTACTAAACTAAAATGGTGAATTAATAATATTTCCAAATCTTTTGAAATGGTTTCGAATTCAAACCTAAAATTGCGAATTAAGTATTCTTTCTTATCATTAAATAACATTTTAAAACAATTCAAAGTCAAAATATGGAATTACATATTGTATGAAAATTTTATAAATTCTTTGAAAATAAATAATTACAAATACATTAAATTTAAGTATTACGAAGAAGAATTCAATCCATTTAAAATAAACAAATGCTTCCAATTAAAGGTGTTAGACAAGGAATTCCATCCGAGGGGTTTGCTAAAAGTAAAGGGGTGTTTTCAGGTCGCAAGGATAAAGTGTGAAAGTAATTAAAATTGTTTCAACTTAAATTTACCAGCAGTTGCTTTATTATAAAACCTTAGCTCACAATTTGTATATCTAGTTGTTAATTTAATACCATGTAGTTTATTAAAAGATATGTTTAGAATAATATTGAAATAGTATAAAGAGAGTAAATTTATTATATGCTACACTCGTAATTAGAATCAGAAAGCATTTAAGTAAAATTTAGTTTATTAATTAACATTTTAGTTATTTACTCTACATAGGCCTATGCATCATTTTAAGACACAGTAAAGTAAGTAATTAGCTGTAACTGCAAATATTCCTTAACCTTTAAACACCTCGCGTTACCATATGGTAACAGCAAATATGGGTGTTTTGGGAATTTTCTGTTTACTTTGAAACGTACTGTGGCAACAGTGTGACTGGTGCTGGGTGTTAGATTAATAACTAAACAACACATTGCCATCACTTGGTGGGCGTTTGGGCCAGTTGAACCCATCTCGTTTTGTGCTGTGTTGTTTGTTCTGCTGTGTTCTAGAAATCACCTTTGACCTCTAACGTGGTTTGTGTTCTGGCTGACCTCTACCGGTAAGTTTACCTGTATTTCCATTTGATCAACTAATATTGGTATAAATATGTTTAGTTATAATTTACAATAAATGAGAAATGAAATATAAAACTAAGACTAAATAAATAGCTAAGTTTTTTTAGCAGTTGTGATTTATTATTTTTTAGTGTTACCATATGGTAACGCGGGACACTTGCAATATCAACTTAGATTGAGATTTTTGTATAAATATAGAATTATTTTGAGTGTTCTCAGAAGCCACAAGGTATTGAATACCTCCGTTACTCAAATTTTTCCTTTTTATACAGCAACTTTATTTGTTTCGGGTCAATGAATCTTGCAGAAATTTTGGATGAGCTGCAAAAAGACGAATCTGAATTTAGCAGAATTTGCATAGAGTTTCCAGATTCTAACACGTTGACTGACGAAGATTCGGCAAATGAAGATGAAGGAAGCACGCTGGGAAAATATCAAGGAAATGGCACGATTCGGGCTATCCGCGTACATAAGGATTGTGACATAATTTCTTCAATGGAAATCAGGTCAAAGGAGAGGGGAATTTACGATTACAGTGTTAGCGGTGATAAATTACTGATTGCGTTGCTTCTACTGTACAAGGTGTGAAACCTCTAGCAAATGTAATCAAATCTCTTTGACAGATAATCAAAGTCCGAAAAGTAGACAGTCTCTTGTGAAACGGTCAGTTCTTTTAACTGAATACAATAAATTCATGGGCGGAACCTAATGGATGAAAATATTAATCGCTACAGAGTTAGTGTAAGAAGTAATGAATGGTGGTGGGGGATATTTTCATAGTGTTTAGATGTCTGCCTGGTACTTGTACAATATTTCACATCGACCGAAAATTTCACAGTTACAATTCAAAACTCAGTGACGTAACAACATTGATTGGCGCCACCCGCAGGTACAAGAATAACGTCCCCTAAAAAAAAAAAAAAAACGAAGTATATGTAACTACGGTCTTAAATGTAACTACTACCTGGTAGTAATTAGACATTATTTTTACTCTAAATGAAGTTTATTAATTTAAGTATAGGACATTCCTTACATAATCAAACTATCTGTTGGTAGCATTGTAATTAAAATAATCCAATGCTATGAAGTATTATACTCAAAAGAACATGCAAGCTTTAAGTTTAAACTAATTTATAATCTTTAAAATGAAAGAAAGGCTGCAACTTTGAATATCAAACATGAAGGTTATTATTTACAAAAATCTTGTAAGTTGTTATAATTACATTTATTTAAAAAATCTTCTTTTTCTTCAAGTGATAATACTTGTCGGTTAACGTGTAAGGTCGATAGCACGAGAGCGAGCTTATACTTTGAAGGGGGTGATTATACTTTGTCTGTGTCTATCGCGTTGATGACGTTGATGACGTTGGTACACACTACGCACACATCATTAAGGCTAGGCGCGTAATGGGACGCGTTTGACGCTTACGAGATGACATGACGCGAGCTGCATGCACGATAGCGCCACACGCGTCTTGTTTGGGAACGCATATTTCAACGCAGTTGCTCCCAACTCTCGCCCAGTAGATACGTGTATTTTACTTCATTTTATTTTTTAGAATGTTTAAAATGAATGATTCACGGATAAAACTATGTTTATTAGATCTAACCTAATTTAAAATGATTTCAGAATTAATAGAATTACTTGCTATTTCTACTAACTACTTCCGGATGAACCGAAACTCACAGAAGTGCACGGGATGATACACATTATGTTCTTTCTATGTACATACCTTCAACATTTTCACTAGTTAGTTTATGATTTTATGTAGACATATTTTTTTATAATTTTTACGGCGTTAATGTCAAACGCCAAATATTTTATTAAAAATTATTTCATATTAAAATGCAGAGAACATATAAAACACAGTTTTAATTCATAAACAAAAAAATATTTTTAAACAATTCAGTGGACATATATTTTTATTAAAAATTATTTCATGATAATTATTTTTTTAAATAATTAAAAAAAATTATTGAAAATTTAGCTTTATTCAGCTTCATTTATAAATTCAGTTTTACTTCCAACATTTTAAAAACTAATTAGGCCTCTATCAGCTTTTCCTGGGCCAATATCTGAAAAATTTGATACCGGTAATGGGAAATGATCAACTGGGCACCAAAACCTTTGAGCGACAGTACTGAACTCTTAAGACGTGTGGCGCTTGGTGCGATAAACTGTGTCACTGTCACTGTGCCATGTGTCTGTCGTGCCTCGCTAGTCAGGCTGCGTAGCGTCGCGTTACCAATATGCGCTAATCTATTCATTTACGAATGTTACAAAAAGTTGCGCTGTGCCACGTTGCGTAACAAGTGTCAAACGCGTCCCAATATGCCCCTAGTCTAACACCTGATGGTTAGGCTATACATTTACATCTATGAAATACATTTGTTTGATAGGGGAGCAAATAGTTCACTTACTAATTATTAAAGTTTAGAAGGCACTATTGTTAATTGCTAGTAAACAGATTGCGCAACCATAATGATTACGGTTTCAGACTAATGATCCGTGGTTATATTATTTATGGAACAGTTTTATTAAGATATCTTAATGAAATATTGTTCATTGTAAAATTTATTTTGATGGTAATGTGTTTACTACATTTTATTTTTTGAATTCCTTTATACATTTTTTTCATATGCCCGGTTTGCGGTGCCCAACTCCCCGCAGTGATGCGGGGTGTTATTTATGCCAGTGTCAAAAATGTAGCTGTAAATTATCTAAAGATTAATGGAACACAGCCTCAGGTCGGAGGAAGACAGTCTTTGCGTCCGCAACGAACACTGCATTTGAGAAGCTGCAATAAGATAGACTTGACCATTCATAGACCAGAACGATGGGAACAAAAGGAGAAGATGCGCAAGATCAAACTGCAACAGCAGTGTGTGACAAAGGTCTTTTATTCCATGTTTTATGCCATTTCATATCTAAAATAAAGAACTTTTACCTAAAATATTACTTTTAAATGGACATAAAGTTTTGTTTGTGTAGTTTTAAATATAAGTAAAGTTTTTGTACAAGTAAAACTAATTTTGTTGAAATACAGTTCATTATCAGTGAATATCAACTTTTACCAATCAATAACGGCCGATTTTTTCATTTATCTGCCAGAAGAAGTGAGTATAAACAAAATTGTTACTAAAGGTGTTACAACAATCAATTTATTTTTTTTTACTAAAAAAGCAAATATATAAGTCTTTTAAAAAAACAACTTGGGCTTTCAAGGGTTAATTTGACTTGGTTCGATTAATGGCTAGTTCAAAATACTAGCCAGAATGGAATAATAGTTTATTTTTCTAATATAGCTGAAAAATCTTTAATATATATTTTTGTTGTAAGGGTGTAATTTTATAATAAATAAATTTTTTTATATTGGTATATAGTGACATACTAAACGCAAGAAGAATTTTAATTTTTTTCAAGTGAAAGCTTGTGTTCATCTGAGATTGTAGTTTTAAGATCACAAAATGGACAGTAGTTACATTTTTAATTTATTTTATCTCTTTTATAGCAAGTTCTAAATAATTGGAAAAGTTTAGATTAGTTCACAATCGGGGAAAGCTATTTATGATGTTTGGAAATTACTCTTAAAACTGTTTTGTTGGATCACTTCAGGTTACACATATGCTTTAAAAATATAAATGTTTACTGTTGGCTTACTACAGTTTTGAAGTATAATGGTTTAACCTTAGAAATGCTATTAGAGGCACATAGCTACCGAGGGTTTTACTACTCTAATCTTTCTAAAAACTAAAATCATAATTTAAACAAACAAAGGATGATCTAGGTACCGCCAGTCCCCAGATTGCAAGACGGTCCAACCATAATTGCCGACTCTGATTTTTGTCAATCTAGTTAGGGTCCTTAACTTCAAAGGGGGACTCTTCTTCAGGAAAATTGGGGGGCCTGTGAAGGATTTTAGCTGTGCGGGGGAGGGGGGCAACAATTCATTGATCCAGCACTGTGTACAACTCCGGTTTTCAATAATTATAAAATCATGGAACAATCGGCAAATTCTTATCTTTATTCACAAATTCTGAAATTCATAAAATTAATGAAATTTTGCCTCATGAAAAATTCATATATTTTGGTTTACATAAAATAGAGCAACAATAAGTTCAATGCATTTTCTGAATCACCATGATAGGTTGCCATTTCTAAAAAATACAGTTTATTCTTTGTTTATCATTTTACGGAAACCAGAGATAATAAGTCTTTTAGATATTTTTTGAATCCTCTAGCAGATTCTGATGTTTTATTTATTCTTTAAGTTGTTTTTATTGAAGTTTTAGTTAATTTCATTTTTAGATTTCAGCTAAAAAATATGGACTATTACAAAGAGCGACAGATGATCTTTATCTTGTTTGACTAAAAGCTCACAAAAATATCACATGTTTTAATGAAATACTGCAAATATTGGAAAAGGCGTGCGCAATGAGGAGATATCACAATTCATTGAAGTGGTAAATTAGTGTGACTTAAGCGTAATGAAGAATAGTTAAGTATTTTGGTTGAATAAAATATTGGTTTTTTTGATGACAGAGGAGCATAATGACCTTCAAACCTACAAGGTAGCAGATGTACATAAATCTAAGCCCGGTTTGAGGAGTAAAATATTGCCTAGAGATTAAGGAAGATTAAGGATTAAGAAGATTAAGGATTTTCTTCCTCAAAAGCAAAAAACTACGCATATTAGGCCTATACTGTTGGTAGGCCAAATTCCACAGGAATAACTTAATTTTTTAAATACAGTTCGGATCGTAATCCAGCGAATCCGAGATACAGCTGATTAGTTTTCTGCATTGTGTTCAGAAATGGATAAAAAAGTCTTATGGGCTGCATAAAATGCATCCAAAAGTGACACATTCTAAAAAAATATATACAAATTGAAAGAAAGAGGTGAAAATCAGAGGTTTTTGATGATCCGAATCTGACACCAAAAAACGTCACCGATGCACCGGGTGGCCCCAAAGTCATAGATAAACAATCATACATACTGTTTAATAAATTCGAAACATTTAAGAGACTAAAAAAAATTACTAAATTTTGAAAAGGCCACAATTTGTAATAAAATAAAATACGATGGTTTGTATTAAAACATACCTGACGAAAAATTTCTCTATAAAAAACTCAAATTTCCTTACTTTGGAATTTAAGTACAGATAAAAAATAAGTATTTAAATCTTTACCTTAGAGACGACTAATCCAAATTTTGTTTATCTTAAACTACAGCCATTTTGGGCATTGTTCAGCCAAGCAAATATATGAAAATGTATAATGGTAATCTATACTTTTGACGATTGTAGCCCGAGCTACAATGATCAAATTAAAAGTGACAGGACTACTAACAGTGCATCACTGAAGATTGAACAGCGTGACTAATAACTGTTTTGTGAGAATTAGACTTTGCGTTACTCTATATTTTATCATGGTAGACTTTAGAGACTTTTATCATCTTTCTTTGTCTAGTAGGCATACATACATAAATACGTTACAGAATTCTATTATGCTGAAAATATCAGAATTCTGTTTGTACGTTGCCAGGCGGAATAGATGATCTGATTAGTTTTGAAAATATTGGCAGTATTTTAATCAAATTTATGGTATCTCCTCATTATATTTTGCTGAAAATGTGACAGCGATTTCTTTGTTAAGGGCAGTCACCTCACAACACAAGTGCTAACTCCATTTGCCATTCTAATTTAATTTTTATTTCATCCTAATTTATTTTTGTGTAAATTTGCTTGTACAAATTAAAATAGGGAGATAAATTAAGCTCTAATTGTACGCCACCAAGTTTCATTCTGGAACTCCTGCACAGCGTTAATGTTGTTCTGGCAATGTTCATCGCAAAACTAAACTTTTAGCAAATTTAATTAAGCCCAGAGTTAAACGTAAAAACTCATTATCCATTATTCGACGCTTTTCCTGCTTACAATCACAATATTTATACCGGCTGCCAACTGCAGGTACAATTTCATTTCTCAAAGCTTTCAACATTTAATTTGTCGTGTCCGTTATTCACATTTATGACATGATTCCAATAAACTTTTATTTTAAGTTATATTTATGAGCTTTGAAGTTGTAATATTAGGGGTTTGAGATTTCAATAATTACCTTTTAGTTTAACTTTCGTACACTAAGAAGTGGTTAGTTCGTAGTAAAAAATAAAATATAAAATTATAGTAATATAACTCTGTTGCTGGATTTAAACGTATATTTATTCATTATTGTGACTCCTACTTCCTGGACCATTATTGTAATTTTTTTTAATTAATTTACCAACCTTCAAATGGTCTTGGTAAATTAACCAAATTAACAGGACCATTTGCAGGTTGGTAAATTAATAATAATAATAAAAAAATTAAACATAATATATTGAAACACTAATAGTTCTCATTTTAAATGGTGCATACACTTATTACATAGTATGTTATGTTTATAAACTCTATTCATTTATTGTATCTAGTTTGTGAAAAAAATCACTCTATACTGTATTTTTTTGCCCACAGTCTTTAATTTAGACTAATTAAGGCAGAGGGGGATCCCCATGTAGCCCAAGTAAATAGGTCGCCAGTAATTAGGTCCGTACCTACGTATCTGTATTGGAATTTCCAACCCTACTGTAGTATACTGGATGAGCACCTTTGACTACAGCAGCAATGCTACAGTAGTAACTATGCTACCCATTTTACTCCCCTTGACATTGTCTTGCGGAAAACCTAATAAAAAACAAGACAATTAATTTCTATTTAATTTAATGTCCTGCATTTTAACTGTTTATTATACAATTGCTGACTGCTGTCATACAAATTTAATTCAATCATTAGGAGTGAGTGATTATTATTATTATTGTTTAGACTTTTGTCTAATTCAGTACTGAAGCTTTTGCTTATCACGGCTTTCACTTATTGCTTTACTAGTTCGCTTTAATCAAATCATGTAGTCCCAATTGGCAACCGGTGCCTTCCCTAAGGGCACCGGCAGGATCCATGTACACCAAGTTGAGGTTTACAGCACTCTTATCTACTATTTTGCTTATCACCGCTTCAAGTGGTGCCTTCAGCGGGCCTCGCCATCATTGGGATATGATTCGTGAGCAGGTTCGTTTCTCTGATGCCCCCCAGGTTTGGTGGCAATGATTCGAGCGCATTTTCCTTTACCGAATTTTCTAATTCTAATAAATAAATACGCTCTCTGTTCTTAACGATCAATTTTATTATACATTCTGTTTATAATACACAGCCTACTCTGGTAAATATATGTCTGTGCGTGCAATATAATTTCTTATTTGTGATGGTGACAAGCGCAACTCAACAAATGTCGTTCAAAATGGTCATTTGTCTTAAAATCTTAACATATCATCGACATGCTTTCCTAGCAGTATAGCTTCGAGCTGTTCCCTAAGCTGTACCATAAAACCAAAGTAGGCGACGATGTATACGTGATATTATTCTTCTGCTTGAAGAGCATTACAAATCTGTAACCAGCATTCGGACCGCCAGATGGTAAGTTACCTATTCCAAATTATATAAATTCGCTGAATAAGTGTATAATGTCTGGTTGAACCAATCAATTATAAGACAAAACTATTATTCTTCATCCGATTAAGTAGACCGTTACACCAGTCGGTAGGGAATTAAAAGGGCTACACAAAAGATATGTTGCAATTTTTTGGTAAAATGTACTGTTTTTAGGCAATTCAGTTTTGAAATTTTCAAACAGCCACTATTTTTAAACACATGGTTATATATAATCGCTTAGTTTCCTTCAAATAGATCATTGTTAGGTATAACTTCATGTCAAGTTTGATCTCAATCGGTCAAACCGTTCTCTAGATATGAATTATTTTGTAAAACACACATACAGATAGACAGATGAAAAAGTAACCATCGTAGACCCATGTTTATTATGAAATATGTTTGTCTCGATCCCAGGAACAAATCGACAAAGGGGACCAGAGAGTTCGGGGACACCCTGTAATGTATTATCAACTACAATTGGGTTTTTTTAGATAGCAACGTCATCGTACGTTCATCTTTATTAGACCATGACTTGCATATCTGAATTTTATAAAGTGATAACAAGAAAGATAATTAAGTTGTTTGTTTAAAGAAGATTTCATTTTCTGAAGTGAAAGATCGCGTAATAGAGATTGATTGTCTTTATGTCTTACTAATTGGTATACAACTGAATATTTTTATCTAAGTCAGTGTATTTTTATCTAAGTCACACAGGTTTGTGAACTTTAAAATTAAATTAGTATAGTTTTGAGTGTAATTTTAATTTGGTAACACAGTTTAAATTCAGATTTTAGATGGTATATATCATATATAAATACTTGTCATATCTATAACATCTATAATGGAAATTAAGAATTTTATAAGTAATGTTCGGTTGAGAAAAAGTAATTGTAGTTTTTTCTCATAAGTTAACTTGAAAGCTTTTACGGAATGGGTTTTATTGTATGAAAATCTAGTCTAACAACAAATGTGTTGTTATTACTAATATTATTTTGATCAACCTTCGGTGTGATTCAAATTCACACTTCTCCCGTTTAATATTAAATATATACGATTTAATACAGGAGACGATTTTTAAATCTGAAATTGACAGATATTGAAAGACACCCTGCTTGAACTGCTGTGAAGAATCTGATCATGTAATTAGTGATTGATATTGCGGGATTATGCAATTAATTGTAATAAATTAATTTTTGTAGTATGCAGGTTTCTACATTGTAATACAACAGTACAGTATATTATCCATTTATACCTCATACAGTATTTGTTGGTATGTAGTAATTCACGACATAATATAGATATAGCCAAATGTGTACACCTATTAAATGTGTACACCTATTGAGTTTTAAATGTGTTGTTGTTTTGTGTGGTTTACTTAATGTTTTGACGACCTCCATTCAGCGAGATACTCTGATGATGAGGTAGACACACAGAAACGCGCCAAAATAAATTAACAAAAATAGGTCACTGACGGAAAATATAAGGTACTCTATAAATTATTGTATCCAGTATTATGCAATATGATGAAAGAGGCGGGAGAAAGAAAAGAGAGGTGGAGAGAGAAAAAAGAGAGAAGGAAAACCACCAGGAAGGGAGAAATTATTAAAAGATTCACAATATAGTGTAAATTAAAAAAGCGAAATCTACTTGCCATTTATAATGAGCCTAAATAATTGATCCACATGTACTTTATTTGATATAACGCAATTGGCTGTGTTCTGTAAACAAGGAAAATTAAAACATGATTACTAAACCTATAATGACTGGCTTTTTGCTTTTAGCTATTAAGCATGACTTGCAGTAGTTGGTTTCGTGTTATCTCGGTCGGAGTGAATGATTCCAATAACAAGGTTTTTAACAACTTGACTTTGGTAAAGCCACAGTGTTAGATCGTCCTACACTACACATTTTGTAAGTAAAACCTATTTCATGTTTTAGAAACTATTTATGTATCATAAAACGATGTGTTATTTTTGCAATAAGATCCAGTTTGGAGGGACTTTCAAGTTGAACTGTTTAGTTTGCTCATAAAATAAAAATACAATATAAACAAGAAAAATAGTAGGTAGTCCATTTTATGTTATTTTATAAGAAATTCATAATTTTTAATTACCAATAAATTTTATTTTGGTATTACATATTTTAAAATAGCTTAATAGTTTAAAATTACTATCATTTTGATGAAAAATATCTATATGTAGCATATAGGTATTATTGTGGTAAGATACTTCGTTAGAATCCACTCATTTTAAAAAAATCGTATTTTTTTAAGCTCAGCAGGCGCTAAATGACTTATTTAAGTTCGTTAATTGATAAGAACGTATTTTAAATACGTTTATTTTATTGGGTAAGACAAGTAGTTTTTTGTTAGACAGGTAGTACACACACTGAAACCCATTCCGCAAGAGCCTACGAAGTACTACTAAAGGGTTTATTTTAAAACAATTACTTATTTCAAAGAAATCATACAATATCAATCAAAATTTTCACTTTTATTCCAATGCGTCTTTAAAATGATTAATTTCCTTAGTGGTTAAAATTTTGTTCTATAGTAAAATCTATGAACTATACAAACCCAAGAATTACCTCAGTTACTGTAGAGTTTAGGGTTTTTGGAAAATGTAAAACTTGGCTACGCTAATTATAAAGCCGTGGTGTTGAATTACAGAAACGATCTTTATTAGGAATTAAAATAAAGTAAATTAATTTGTTTAAAAAAGTCAAGTTATAAATAATTTGTATCGTATAAATAAGCTAGCCCCATCATTACGAAAAATTAGATATAATTATAAATTATTATAATTACCTATGTCATATCCGACTTGTAACTTCGTTTGCTTCTTACGTTAAGACGCGTTTCGGGTTCGTGATGCCATCATCGGTTAGCTACAATTTGCTCCGTTGGAGGTCGTTAAGTTTCACTTAAAATCACACATGAACACAACACTTAACATTTAACACGCACATACATAAACTTAAATAACATTCTTCCTCTTCCAGCATCAGTGACACGCGTGATAGGGGACAGTGCGCATCAGCATGATACCATCAGAAACGATTATGATATTTAAGTTTATATATGTGCGTGTTAAGTGTTACGTGTTATGTTTATGTGTTTGTGATTTTAATTTAAATATTTATCGACCTGCAACGGAGAAAATTGTAGCTAACCAATGATGGGACCACGGACTCGAAACGCGTCTTAAAGTAAGAAGCAAACGAAGTTACAGGACGGATATAATATAGGTAATTATATTAATTTATAATTATATATAATTTATTGAAGTGACTTGGATAACACGGAATGAAATTTATATTACGAAAAGTACACAAATTTAAATTACACAAATGTTTTATAAATTTGGATTGAAACTTTGTTTTCACTTCTGACATTTAAATGATTGTTCTAAGAACTTAATTATTGTATTCTAGCTTTTATACAACTCTTAAACAACATGAACTACTGGTTTATATTAAAATACTTATGTAGATAAAATATAAGTAATAATTTTTTTAATATTCTGAGTAGTAAGCTATATGGTTCTAAATATAATAAATTTGAAGAATTAAGAACATTTGGAATCAGATTAACAGAACAATTAATTCGCCTAAATTACTTTGTGATAAATTCATAAAGAATTTTTAAAAAACAATAGTGCACCACTGCAATTAAAACATGCATTTTGAACCATGAAACACATAGTTTAACTGTAAATTTTGTTAAAAGAACACACATTTGTGATTATAACCTTCAGAATGGCGGTAGATACTGTTATCTTATCTACTAGACACTTGACATTATTGAAGGTTCTTATTGAAAGTTAAACACTACGTCGAGCTATGTTTATCTAAAACTCACAACATAAAACATGTGGTTTACCAATAATTACCTCTGCCACTGTGTGTATACTTAGGTGTATATTGGTTGTAGGTCCAAAGTTGGAAATGGCTAGATTATACATTCATCATTTTATAGAATTCAGGAGAAGCAGATAAAAACTAAAAAGAGTTTACTAGAATTTGATAAGTGTCACTAGAGAAATTTTAGATTGAAAATATAAATTTGTAGATAATATTGATGGAGCTGTAGCTCAACCACTGAACATTTCAAATTCAGGTTTCCTGTAGCTTTCCGCCTAATCTACTAAAGTGTTCATAAAGTCCCTAACACATTTATTATTTTTGTTATTGAAAATAAGTTAACAAAACTTTGTATATATCTTATGTTGTATTACAAGACAAATATTTGACATATCTGAACTTTTATGAT